>MU968486.1:0-85550 GCA_034641835.2 Pinus albicaulis | reverse complement strand
GGTTAAACACCTACTCCAGCAACTGAACTAATGATACATTGCAACATAGTTTTTGTTAACCTAGGAGAGCTCAGTCCTCATGCCCTCGACAACACATGATCTAGCTTTTATTGCCTTCTAGGAGCTCGATATTGAATCCTGTATCTTTGTTATTTAGACCCTGAACATGTGATTTTTAGTTTGTGAGTATTCCTCTAAGTCTTCTTTCCAATGCCACGTTTGACCTAATTTCGATTCTTCAAGGGAGATTTATGTCCAATCTCTCACAATGACCTAATTATGGATCGGTCTTAAGAAAGCTGAATTTGTACGACATGCCAGGTGTCAATGTTACTTCATTTGGCTCGAATCTGTTACAACGAAAACCAAAGTTTGTGCAATATCTTCCACTTTTTACGTACCTAACTGACACTGGGGAGAGAGTTATAAAGATTTTCCCAAGGTCACTTCTTTGAGATGAAGTTCGGGAGCCTACAAAAAGCACCGGCTTCCCACAAATTCTATCTCACTGAAAATATTGCGCTCCTTGATCTAAAATTTGTAGAAGAGGAGCTTCCTCGGGTTTTTGGCTTTGCCTCATAATAATTTCAACTTTGCCTCATAATAATTTTAGCTTATGAACCTTGCGCATAAATAAATAAATAAATAAATAAAATAAAATAAATAAAATAAATAAATAAATAAATAAATAAATAAATAAATAGAAATTGAGAAAATTCCACGATGACCCAGTTTCGGGTAGCGCGAAACTCCCTGCTATTGAGGAGGATATGGGGATCACAATTTATAGGAAGGCGTAGGTTGAGAGGGGGCTTCAACAAGCGAGCGTGGGAGGGATTTTAGGAGCTTAAAAATTATTAATTATTGACTTTTCAATGACCCATGCCACAACCCCATGGGGTTTTAGCCCACTAGCTCAGGGTTACAAACTTCGAACATGAATATCTCTCAAAGCGCAGTGAAGGAGTACATGGTGTGCAATATATCAACATAAACATCTCGACAAGTAGAAGCCATAAAAAATATTCTTGACTCAGAATATAGTAATTTTTGTAGGTCAAAGATTACCATGAAATATCGGGGTGGCGGTGCCAGCTTGGGTTGATATCGATGACAACCATTGATCAACAAACGCTATCTGCGGGACTTAGCTATGGGAATTACACCCATCATTTTCCTATAACTCCTCACGATCAGACGAGAGATTCCTTACACGCCATCGAGCGATCATATCAAGAGGGATCCCTCCACCTAGTCACCAACTAGAGAAGAACTTCACGTAATTTTATACCCGCAAGAGGCACGATAGTCACAAGAAAGACTCCCATTCATCTTCCCACTCCTATCATACGATGTGCACTTGTGTGATGAATGTGACCACTTCATCGACGAATGTGCATCCGGAAATCATCCA
The DNA here is from genome assembly GCA_034641835.2 of Pinus albicaulis. NCBI lineage: Eukaryota > Viridiplantae > Streptophyta > Pinopsida > Pinales > Pinaceae > Pinus > Pinus albicaulis. The sequence continues at coordinate 84,136 of MU968486.1, read as the reverse complement.
AAGGTGGGTATCCCGGTTGAATGAGTATACTAAGTTGATTCTACGAGCAACACAATTTGAATGCCTGGAGCTATGTTATGGAAAACCATGCTTTAAGAACGATCGCCATTACATCTTGGTTTCGCTTAGCGCTTCAACTAGTTTACGCATGGCCATAGTAAGCCTCTCCCTAGAACATGACTACGATGCGGAATCCATGGATAACTCGACAACGCAAGAGGATGTGACGAGTAGATCCATCCACTTCCCCGTCACCGAAAAGCGGCCCTGAGTCGGGGAACCCTTAGCCACCCCCAACCCCCTCCATGGAGAATACCAACATGTGCGCTAGGTCACACACACGCAATCATGTGGTGCGCCACATGCCCCAACCTAGAGAAAGCGCTACACCACCGGTACCCGTTCACATGTCGCCAAACGAACAAAGACATAGGAACACCCATGTAAGGATTTTTTGCCTAGTATGTCGAAAGGTGCTTTCACCATGAGCGACGCTGCACATATATCCCACGAGTGCACCCACTAATCAACATGATACATGTATTAGAGACATACCATCGGGATCTCTGCTCGATCCGCAGGCTCAAAAACCATGAGGGAAGGTAAATTGCCCCCCGAGGAGTAGCCTACCCTCATTTCCACACCAGCACGTCGGGCAAGTTGGGAAGAGCGCATTGGCCTAGCACAACCCATGTCTAGACTAGGCGACGATGCGGACTCATGCGAAAAAATCGGCCTGCGAGTCAGCCGGTGCAAATAACTAAAGCACCTCACGAATAGATTTCGCATAGTCTCCTCCCTCCCTCGGAGGAGGCACCTCTCACAGCTAGGACGGGAATCTGCAACTGCTATTGTCAAATCTTGCTCACATTTTCACCATACTATGAAATTTGGAACACCTCCCCCAAGCTTCAAGCGGCGAGAGAAGCATTAATTCTACACTCTTTAGAAGATTTAGACATATCCAAGCCCAAAAACTCATAAATGGCAGCGCAAAGGACCATCTCCCCTATGCCCGACCTCTTCCGAGCGTCCACTTACGGGATGAAGAGTAGTGTTGGTTCCCACACCTTATCTGCTCCGCCGGGCACGCGGTGGTACGCAGGTGCACCATTTTCATCGACCATAACCACGAACCATAGGCATTCCCATTAATGGAAACATTAAGGAACCTTCTGTACGGAGCACAACTTCCAACTCTAGGAAGAGTACCCGTGTACCCTAAAAAGGAATCTAGCCTTGCACTCACGCGAGCTCCCATGATGGAAATTCCTCCCCCACCAAACACCGGCGATGTGATACACCATATACCATGCATATCATCGTGTCTCGAACCATGACTCGATTTGTCTACTCATCTTTCATAGGTGTCGAGTCGCCTCGCAACTACAAGAGTAGTTGTACCAACGATGGTGCAAACCCAATCCATATGCACCACGTGCGACCACGTCCCGGTTCCACCACATAGACGAGTGGAATCCTTTTCGTGTGTGTCATCTAGTCTCGCTAGGGGCGTTTGAACCTCTTCCTCACAGCTCTCTTATGCAAACTCTATCCCCCTTAGGATCCTTATTTCATTCGTAAGAGGACATCCTTGAGGCCATGACGGAGGCAAATTATCCATGGGATGCAATGCATCACCTGGATTCATTTTTTCTCCCTAGAAAAACATTCAGCGAAAAGATAGAGGAGGAGCAAGAGATTTGTGTCCAGTGAATAAAAATACTTCCTTCCATAAGGGAAATTTGATCGTCAGAGAACCCCATTCGACGCTCGATTCGTTCGAGGAAGGGAACATGTCAAACATTTCACCTACCATCAAGGTGAATATATCTCGAAAATCCTTAAAAATCGAAGAGATCCTCACTTGGGAAGCATGTTCACTAGAGGAGATAACCTCTTACACCCACTTGGTACAAGAGTGTCAAGATAATAACTCCGCGTGGAAACTACTCATAGATGCATGGGCTTAGTCCCACTATCGTATAGCACCATATTGGCACTGACACGAGCGTACCACCAATGCGCCAAAAATAGCGTCAACTACACTATCCAAAGATGCGTTAAGAAATAAAACAAGAAATTCACAAAATTCACAAAGTCAAGGTTATCTACCCCATCGCTTACACGTCTCGGGTTTCCAACGACGTTCCCGACCATGAAAAAACAAGGCACCATACGCATTTGCACCAATTTTCGTGATTGGAACGTAGCATGTCCGAAGGACAATTAGCCTACCCCATTCATTCACCAAGTCATCGATTTTTGCATAGGTCATGAGGCCCTCTCCTTCATGGATGGCCTCTTTCGGGTACAATCAAATTCAAATCGCGCTATGCGACCGCACAATGTCTGCGCTCACTACCCCTCGCACATTCACATACAAGGTAATGCCATTTGGCCTAAATAATGTTGGATCCCACTTTCCCGAAAAGGGACATGAATTATATATTTTCATGCAATGATGGCACACCTCATCCTCGCCTACTCGGCCGACCTCACCGTCCAGATCCAAGAAAGACGCTCGAGACCACCTCGAGGGATCCGCAAAGCGGTATTCCAACGATGCGCAGCAATACAACCCACGCTGGAACCCCCTCAACTATGTCTTCTACGTCACAAAACGAAAACTTTTTAGGTTTTTTATTGTGTCCGAGACAAGGAATTTGAGTGGACCCCCTCGAGGTCCAAGCTATAAAAGGGTACCTCCACCCTGAATCCTCAAACAACTACAAATCTTGCGAAAGGTCAACTTCACTCGTGACGTCTCATCCCAGATTACGCCACTTGCGCTCAAGGATTCGCTTGCGTCTCCTTCGACGGACACCAGCCCAAATGGGATGACCAAGACCAACAAGAAATTTGACGCGTTGAAAGACATATTGTCTTCAACACCACCGACCAGCTCCCCAAACTACAACAAAGACTACATCTTGTATCTATCGGCAAGATCCGAGACCTCTTTAGCCGAGTATTGATCCGGGAGGGCCAAAATGGGAAAGGAGCACGTAAATCTAATGCAATTGAGAAAAACCTTATCCAAGCCCGCATTAAGATATGAGCCTAATCTAGGTGGATATTGATGGCCACCCACCTATTCCATTTGGACCCGCACCATCAATTCCCCGCCGGCCTTTTCACTTTCAACCACAACTTACTATTTTTAGCGAGTGTTTTTGAGTCACCGCACCCCGAAGCCGTTTTGGGGCCTTAATTATCTAGGTGGATATTGGTGGCCACCCACCTATTCCATTTGGGGCCCCACCATTGTCTCTTTCTCTGGGCTTTTTCGTTTGGCTTTCAAGACAACTTACTATTTTTGGCAGCGATTTTCGGAGTCATGAATTTTCGCAGTCGTTTTGAGGCCCTAAATAACCTTTTTTGGGAGGCAGAGAGAGAAAGCCTCTCTTTCTTGCATCAAAATTTTTACTCCTGGGATAGATATTTCTAACGAGCTACGTTGAGCGCGTCAAACAAAGATCGTATGCCAAAGTTCTATCCACAGGAAGTTGAAACACCAATTTTACCCAAACGGGGCCCATAGTTTTGGCGCTTCATCTCCTAGCGTTAGGTTTTTGGACGTTTGGAGTTTTCATTATTTCTCAATAATAAATAGGCCGATCCAGACCTCATTATAGCACAGGCTCGAAAGGTGCGTAGCCACCACATCTCTTTCTCATATATATGCTACCGAAAGCACCCTAGCTATTTTTATTTCCATTATGTCCGTCAGCATATTTCATTCATTTGATTTAAATAAAATGAAGTATTGTTTCCGATGCATCTTTGTGTTTATGTCTATTTCTACATTTTATTGTGCTGCATAAATCCAGGATCGGGCATGAGCCATGAGAGGAGTCCGCTCTTTCTCTATTTTTCTTTTGCATGTCCAACGTGGTCAAGGCATAAGGAGTTAGGCTCGAGTTGGTTGAACCCTTGCAAGATCGGCCTCGTAAACCCCGATGACATCCCATGGCGAGAAGAAAAGAGAAGATGAGGGAGCGGAGAGATCCTATCAAAATATTGCTCGAGGAGGCCCCTCGAGAAGCAAAGGAACGCAATGATGGATAACTTTGCTCGAATCCTTCAATGACCGCCCACCTACGCGCGCATGCCGCATCCAACAGCACTCCAGAGGTGCTCACCTCCATTCGAGAGTACAGGTAAATTTTCGACATTCCTATATTTGAAGGCGGCAGATATATCCAGCGAATACGCGTAGATAGATGGTTAAATTTTGCTAGAATGGTATTTCTCGGGCATGATTTCTCCAACCGAGAAAAGATTATTTTTGCACTCCTCAAAAGCCGCCCCCATTTCAAAGACTAGTGGAAACCTACCGCGAGTAAGAGGACGAAGGGGAACCTCTCTGCGTTCTCGGCCTCACCCCACTTTGAATTCATTTTCGGACGAGAATCAAGGAACAATATTACTCAGTGGGGAAGCTATGAGGATACATCCAATGGACCACGCTACGGCGCAGAGGATGAAGATGTGCACGAGCTCGATGAATTTGTTCCATACCACTATGAAAAAGTTGGGCATTAAAGATTGCGAGAGAAATTTGGTGCTCCAAGCTACCACGGTACTGCCCGCAAAACATATCTCGTGGAGGAAAGGGAGTTCCTCGATCATTACATCGCTTGGCATGACATATCGCTATGCCGCCAAGATCGAGCATAAATTTAAGCATAAGAAAGCGGGACTTTCGGATCCGCAAATGCGAATCCGAGGGAAAGGTGCCCGTGGGCGGAGAACGAGGGGCAAGGCCAAAGCGGTACATGACTCCACAACAACACCACAAATCCAAAGAAGGTCACGGGAAGTGGTGTGAATTTCATAACAGCCCCACTCGCCAGCGCAAACGAGTGTCGAGCCAAAGCAGTACGCAGGTGGCGAACTAAAGGCACCTAAATGCGTATGCATTTTTGATCCTGAGTCGAGAACCAGGGCAAAGGAAATGATAAAGGGAAGAATATCATTGATGCGGATCCCGCGTGCGATTGCTTTCCACCACCAAGATCTAGAGGGAGGATCGAGGATCCGAGGAAGGAGGGGAGCGCCTCTTCCATTCACGAGATGTGGGTGAAGGTTCTCCACTACAATTCCTCGTCGATAATGGAAGCCAAAAGACACCTCATTTCCAACGAGCAGGTCGTGAAGCGGCTCTGCCTATCGACCACAGCACACCCATAGTCATATACCACTCCGGGTGGCTTCACCCCGAGAGAGATATCTCGCATCCGCCAACAGTGTTGCTCAGTACGTATCGAGCCATTCACCGATGAGGTATTGTGTGATGTTGCTCCTCTTGATGTAGCCGATGTATTATTGGGCCACCCATGCTTGTGGAGGCGACATGTTTTGTATGAGTCTAGGCCTCTTGCTTTTGTTATTACTTTGGGAAATAACTTGCACGGGATACCAGAGGAGTAGTACCACCTCCACGTCGTCTCTTTGACTATTGCAAAACAACGCGGTGAAAATTGTTTCCCAAACCCGGAAATTTATTTTACTTACAACTCTTTCACAAAGGGAAAGAATAAATTGTGGCCACAACCTCGAAAGCAGCTCTACATGGCTGGAAGCGGATGGATAAAGTCAAGGAGGAATATGAGGAGAATTTTATCTCTCACTCTCACGAGAGGTTCCTCACACTTTGCTAGGGACAAAGCACCACGCATCCGACTCGACGCGCAGCTCGCCGCCCGATCTTGCCATACCTCTAGAAGCTACACATACATAATCCACACACGTGCGGCTCCCGAGGTTGGATAAAAGAAACCAAATTTCCTAAACGCATCTAGCATGTCCACTCAAGCAGTCCATGTCATCCTTCGACAAATCTAATGCCCAATTCAACGAAAATTTACCTCATCTCATGGAGGATCTCAATGCTGATGGGGACCATTGCTTTCTAAGGAGAGGAGGAATGATCTAAGGGTGGATACTTCCAGCGCCCACCTATTCCATTTTGACCCGCACCATCGATTCTTGCGACTTTTTCACTTTGAGCACAACTTACTATTTTTAAACGAGTGTTTTCGGGTCACGCACGCAGCCTGGATTTTGGAGCCTTAATGATCGTGGAATTGGTGGGCACCCAAATATTCCACTTGGGGGCACCATTGTCTCTTTTGTTTTTTTCAGCTTTCGGCACAACTTACTATTTTTGCCGAGCTTTTTCGGAGGTCCCGAACTTCCCGTAGGCCCGGGTGTTGAAGCCATAAATGACGGTTTTTGGGAAAATAGAGAGCAATGAGCCTCTCCTTCTTGCATAAAGAAATTTTCTACTCCTCGAGATAGATCTTTCTAACGAGATATTGAGCACGTCGAAACGGAGATCGTATGCCAAAGTTACGTCCACCGGGAAGTTGAAACACCAGATTTTACCCAAACGGGGCCCATAGTTTTGGCGCTTCATCTCCTAGGGTTAGATTTTTGGACGTTTGGAGTTTCCATTGTTTCCTCGATAATAAATAGGCCCTCGAGCCTCATTATAATCCGCAGAGTTTGCTTAAGCTGCCACATATCTTCTTAGAGATATGCTACCAGAGCATCTACTAACTATTTTTATTTCCATGATGTACGCGTACGCATATTTCATTCATTTGATTTAAATAAAATGAAGTATTGTTTCCAACGCATATTTGTGTTTATGTCTATTTCTACGTATTTTTTATTTTGTCTCGCATAAAATTTGGACTCGCGTGGCATCGGAGCGGTCTTCTCTTTCTCCGTTTTTCTTTTGCATGTCCCCAACACAGGCCGGGGTATAAGGAGTTAGGGCTCGATCCGTGGTTGAACCCTTGCGAGATCGTACTCGGCAAACGAGAGAGACCTCCCATGGAGGAAGAAAATAAAGATGAGGGGAGTAGGATATCCTATCAAAAATATTGCTCAAGGGCCCTCGAGAAAGAAAGCACGCAATGATGGATAACTTTGCTCAGTATAGCTCGACGATCTGCCCACCTACGTAGCGAACATCTCGCATCCAACGTGCCCACTCACAGAGGTGCCACTCCTCAAGGTACAGTAAAATTTGACATTCCTGTCTATTTTAAGGCTAAAGTATAGATGTAGATGTCCTAAGATAGATGGTTAGAATTTTCTCCGGGAAGGGTATTTCTCGGTCCATGATTTCTCTGACCGAGAAAATATTATTTTTTCACTCCACACAAAGAAGCCTCTAATGTCAAAAACTAAGAGGAAACCTACCGTGAGCAAGAGGACGAAGGTGAACCCACTACGTTCTCGGCCACACCCACATGGAATTCGTGCACAGATGGCATCAGGGAACAATATTACGTGGAGAGCTATGAGGACAAATACATCTAATGGACCACTTGCGGTAGCAAAGGGATCAAGATGTGCACAAACTAGCGAATTTGTTCCATACCCTACGCACAGAGTTGGGTATTGAAGATTCGTAGAGAGACATTTGGTGCTCAAGTACTGCGAGTGGTCTCGTACAAACATATTCATGAGGAAATGGAGTTCCTCGACATTACATCGCTTGGCACGTTATGTTGCTCTGCTAGCCAAGATCGAGCATAAATTTAAGCAAAAGAAGCGAGATTTTGGATCTACGAAATCAAAATCAAGGAAAGGTGCCCCCCATCTGAAGAACAAGGGGCAAGGCCATAGTGGTGAAAGACTCATAACAACACCACAAATCCAGAAGGACACGGGGAAGTGGTGTGAATTTCATAACAACCCCACTCATAGCACAAGCGAGTGTCGGGCCAAACGGTCATTTGAGGTGAACTAAAGGCACCCAAATCATTGATGCGGATTCGATGCGATTGTTTCCACCACCAAGATCTAGAGGGAGGATCCGGAGGAGGGGAGCGCCTCTTCCATTTGCGAGATGTGGGTGAAGGGTTCTCCACTGCAATTCCTTGTCGATAGCGAAAAACCAAAGAACCTCATTTCAGCGAGAGGTCATGAAGCGGCTCGCGCCTGCAGGTCATAGCACACCCTGAGTTGTATACCATCGGGTGGCTTCACCGGGGAGAGATATTCACATCCGCCAATAGTGTCACCTTCCATGCGGTATCAAGCCATTCGCAGATGAGGTATTGTGTGATGTTTCTCCTCTTGATGTTCCCGATGTATTATCAGGTGACTCATACTTGTGGAGGCGACATGTTGTGTATGAGTCTAGGCCCTCATCTTTGTTGTTATTACTTTGGGAAATAACGTACGGGATACCATAGGTAGTACCACCCTCCTGTCATCTCTTTGACTACTGCAAAACAACGTAGTAAGATTGTTTCGAAACCAAGAAATTTATTTTCCTTACAACTCGTTCACGAGGAAAGAATAAAATTGTGGCCCAACTCCTCGGAACAGGCTCCCCATACCCGGCTCACGAGCGCATGGATAAATTCATGGAGGAATACGAGGAAATTTTCTCCTCACTCGCAGAGTTCCTCTACTGCTGTCGAACAAGCACTCCATTGATCCGACAGAAGCACCACCGATCGAAGTTTCCATACCTCAAACAACTACACATATAGACTCCACACATGTCCCGTCTTAGGTTGATAAAGAAACCAAATTTCCTAAACACATCCGACATGTCGCTGTCAGGGTCCATGACATCTCCAGACAAATCTAATGACCAGTTCAACAACATTTGCCTCATCTCATGGAGGATCTCAATGCAATGGGACCATTGCTTCTTAAGGAGGGAGGAATGATCAGTTGGATATCTTTGGCCACCCACCTATTCCATTTGGACCCGCACGCATCAATTCTTGGGCTTTTCCACTATAAAGCATAGCTACTATTTTTAACAAGTTTTTGGGTCTGCACCCCCGGAGCCGTTTTGGGGCCTTAATGATCTAGGTGGATATTGGTGGCCACCCACCTATTCCACTTGGGGCCCCACCATTGTCTCTTTCGATTTTCGGCTTTCAACGACAACTTACTATTTTTGGCGATTTTGAGTCCCGAACCCGTGTCATTTTAAGGCTCACCGAACGACATTTTTTTGGAAAAAATGAGGAGCGAACCAATCTTCTTTCTTGCATCAAAAATTTTACTCTCGAATAGATCTTTCTAATGAGCTACTGAGCGCATCTAACGTGGGATCGTATGCCAAAGTTACGTCAGTGGAAGTTGAAACACCAATTTTACCCAAACGGGGCCCATAGTTTTGGTGCTTCATCTCCTAGGGTTAGGTTTTTGGACGTTTTGAGTTTTCATTGTTTCTCAATAATAAATAGGCCCTCGAGCCTCATTATAACCCCGAGGTGCGTAGCCGCCACATCTCCTTCTCAGAGATATACTACCAGCACCCTAAATATTTTTATTTCTATTATATCGTAAGCATATTTCATTCATTTGATTTAAATAAAATGAAGTATTGCTTTCCACGCATCTTTGTGTTTATGTCTCTTTTTGTATTTTTATTTTGTCTGCCTGTCTGGGATCAGTGGTATCGAGCGGCTGCTCTCTTTCTCGTTTCTTTGCATGTCCCTAACGCGGTTAGGGTATAAGGGAGATTAGGGCTCGATCTGGTTGAACCCTTGCAAGATCAGCCTACTCAAACCCCAAAGACCTCCCATGGAGGAAGAAAAGAAAGACGAGGGAGCGGGAGATCCTATCAAAATATTGCTCGAGGAGGCCCTCGAGAAAGAAAGGAACGCAATGATGGATAACTTTGCTCAAATTCTTCAGCATTGCCCACCTACGGTGCATCTGCATCCATGACCACTCGGGAGGCGCCACTCCCTTCAAGGTATGTGGTAAAATTTGACATTCCTATATTTTTAAGGCTAGATAGATGCGGATGTCGTAGATAGATGGTTAAATTTTACGGAAGGGCATTTCTCGATCCATGATTTCTCGATAGAGATAATATTATTTTTTGCACTCCACAAAGAATACCCCAGGTCAAAGGCGGTGGGAAACCTACCGTGAGCAAGAGGATGAAGGTGAACCCACTTTGTTCTTTGCCACATCCACTTGGAATTCATGCGAGATGGCATCAAGGAACAATATAACCCGTGAGAGCTATGAGGACAAATACATCCAATGGACCACGTTATGGCAGCAAAAGGGATCAACATGTGCACAAACTAATGAATTTGTTTCATACCTTGTGCACAAAGTTGGGTATTAAAGATTCAAAGAGACATTTGGTGCTCAAGTATCGCGGTTTTCTGCACAAACATATTCATGAGAAATGGAGATCCTCGACATTACACATCGCTTGGCACGATATATCGGCTATGCCGCCAAGATCGAGCATAAACTTTAAGCAAAGAAGTGAGATTTTGGATCTTAAAAATCCACATACGAGGGAAAGGTGCCCGAACGAAAGAACAAGAGAGCAAGGCCAAAGTGCTACGACTCATAACAACACCACAAATCCAAAGGACAGGGGAAGTGGTGTGAATTTCACTGCAGCCCCACTCATAGCACAAACGAGTGTCGGGCCAAACGGTGGGTGGCTGAACTAAAGGCACCCGAATCGGATGCATTTTTAGATCTGTGAGTCGAGAGGCTAGACAAAGGCAACAAAGGGAAACGTGATCATTGATGCGGATCCCAATGCGATTGTTGCCACCACAGGATCTAGGAGGATCCCGAGGACCAGAGGAGAGGGGAGCACCTCTTCCATTCAGAGATGTGGGTGAAGGGTTCTCCGACCGCAATTCCTTGTCGATAATAGAATCCAAAAGAACCTCATTTCAGCGAGGTCATGAAGCGGCTTGACCTGCACGTCATAGCATACCTACGAGCTATATACCATCGGGTGGCTTCACCCGGGAGAGATATTTGCATCCGCCAATAGTGTCGCCTTCCATCAGTATCAAGCCATTCCCACGGATGAGGTATTGTGTGATGTTTCTCCTCTTGATGTTGCGATAGTATTGGGCCAACCATGCTGGTGGAGAGCAACGTGTTGTGTATGAGTCTAGGCCTCGTGCCTGTTGTTGTTACTTTGGGAAATAACTTGTACAGGGATACGAAAGGTAATACCACCTCCGAGTCATCTCTTTGACTCCCGCAAAAACAACGCGGTAAGTTTGTTTCGAAACCAATAAATTTATTTTCCTTACAACTCTTTCACGGGAAAGAAGAAAATTGTGGCCACAACCTCGAAATAGGGCTCCCCTACACGATTGCACGACGATGGATAAAGTCATGGAGGAATACGAGGAAATTTTCTCCTCACTCATTGAGGTTCCTTTACCTTTGTCGGGACAAGCACTCCATATCGATCGACACCCGACAGCACTGCCACATCCCGATGTTGCCATACCTCAGAAACTACACATATAGACTCCACACATGTACGCGTCTAAAGGCTGATAAAGAAACAAATTTCCTAAATGCATCGGCATGTCGCTCGTAAGTCCATGATATCTCAGACAAATCTAATGCACGGTTCAACAACATTTGCCTCATCTCATGGAGGATATCAACGCAATGGGAGACTCGTTGGGGTTCCCCATGTTTTGAGCGGATTTGGCAATACCAAAGATGAGACAACATCAAACCACTTTGGGGCCCTAGGATCTAGCCCTCCTGGACCGGAGAGGGATCTCTCAAAATAGAGCAAGAATGATATATCTTTGAAAAACTCAAATTGAGATATTAGGCTAGGTATGAAGCACAAATGTTTAAATGATTTGGTTGGTTAAGTTGCTTTGGGTTGGTTATGAGATCATAGTCCGAGAAAGTAATGGGAGGGAAAAGGAACAAAGCGGCTGGGGAAGTTTCGGCTAAGAGGATAGGCCGAGAAGGTGCCATCCATTGGGCTATGGTATCATGAAAGGAAATTACATGCAACAACTAGCGAAGCCTTTCAAAGGGCAAGTAATATACACTAAAGGATCTTTTAGGCAGATGGTGGAATGGAACATTAAGGAGAGAAAGTGGAAGAAGGAAAGACAACCAATTTTCATCGTCTATAGATAAGGTCAGAGGTCATTTAACTCTAGACTTTCGCTTGGACATACTCAAAGGCGGCTCTTAAAGAGGGAAAAAAGGAGCGCTTATAGATCGGACGCAGGTGGATTTAACTCCCAGTGCAGCTTTAGCAACTCCAAGAGGAAAAACAAAGATAAATTTGACAAAGAAACATCAAAGCGACAAACCCCTAAGTTCATACATCATCCAAATGGGCAATAACATCACCTGTGTGGTTAAAACCCCATGAATTCACTCTTGGATAACACATAAAGCGAAAAAGCATTAAGGTAGGGAGAGTAGGAAACATAGGGCACCTCAGCAAGGGTGAATCCTATGTCATACTTACTGTTGCCTACAGAAGAACATGAAGCAAGTATGAAAATGTAATAAACGAGTTAGGAAAAACATCACCAATAGTAATAGACCGGGATCCCGTGAAAATGTGCTTTGATTAATTGATGCAAAACCGGTCATGTACAACGAGCTCAATGGCTAATACAATCCGAGACTTTCTCGACCTATTACATACAACTGCTGCTACTCCCTCCACATTTGTTCTAGCAGTCAAGAATGAATCCCTCTAACGACAAATTGCCCACGACTAAACAACCACCTTTTACAATATGTTCCAGGGGTTCTTATAGGAGAAGAGGAAGAAACATAAGTAGGTGAACAATTAAATGAGTCGAGTGGAGAAAGAGTTCATGCCCACTACGCTTAATGGCAATCTACTGCATTGTATTGTACTTTGTAGGCGTTTGGTAGCCTCAGTCGGGTCGAGATTGACCTCTAATATGTTCTTTAAGTCTTTTCGAGTGTCCCGGAACTTTGTGCCGCTCTCGAATAAATGATTGGGTGAAAAAAATCTACAAGGCGCTCCATACCCTCCATAGCTCGCTGCCCTGACTGATCTTAAAATGAGCTTCGATCTGTAATTAATCGTTTCGGGCTCGAGGAGGCGTGGAATTTCTTGTAGGAGGGTGATCGTCCGGAGAAAATTATTGTTGATATTCAACACAAATAAGACTTTGACACCTTGTGCTTTTTCGGTCTTCAAAGCTGTGCCTTTTCCATGAACACGGATTATAATTGTCAACCTCGATTAACGAGGCTTGAACCCCTACAAAACCGTCTCTGTTGCTTCATTGGCGGCGATCGACCCTCTCTGTGCTACCCGCACCATAAGATAGCGATATGAACTTTGGGCGGTGGTGGCGGCGAAGGAATGCTTTGGAGGTCCGGAGGAAGCGGTGGTGGAGAAGTGGAATAGTGGCAACGACGGGAAGAAATGATACTAGTGTAAAGGCCCAAAGTTAAATGTTTGGGGAAATACAAAGGAAAACATGGCAAAGCGATGAAGCGGGGCCACGTATGTGGGACCCGAGGCTAATCACGATCGCAAGATCGCAAAAAGGAAATGGGAGTGGAGCGGAGTATTAAACTCAAAGTTTCGATGCGATGTGAAAGTCCTTTGTAAAACCAAAATAATACCAACTTTCAATTTACAAAGGGAAAGGCCTCGTGAATATATGAAAAGGCGGAAGTATGAGTGCGGTGGGCCCAGCGTGCATCGTCGGATCGTAAAGTGTGAAAAAGTGTATGTGAAATCGGCACAAGCGAGCTAGCTTTGCGCTTGCGACGACGCGGAAATGCGATGGGGAAAATACGATCGGTGGAAAGTGCTGACGGGTGATCGATCGATCGCATCGCAAATATTTGCGATGGATCTAACAAACACAACACGCAAAAATGCGATCTGCGATTTGCGATATTGCGATGTGGCGGGTTTGCGACACGATCGCATCGCAAATATTTGCGTCGCCGATCAAATCGCATCGCAAATATTTGTGATGGGTCAAACGGTACATAAACGATGAAAATGCGATATGCGATTTGCAATGAGCGCCTTAAGGCAGAGTGCTCAGTCTACGGCCTGCTCGGTTACATGGGGACAGGAAATGGCGAAAAGGGGCTACAGCCTTTAGTATAAGATCGGAAGTGGGTTTGGCCAATTCCAATGTGATTCAAAGGTTAGAAAGGGAACGATAGAGGGATAAGGGTAAGTTAGCCCAAAGGAGGGATATGGGTGGAATTCAAAGGGGGTTTTGGGAGATTTGATGGGTAATGAAGGGAAATAGAAGGGGGGACAAGGGGGATAAAAAATAGGAGCTAAGCGGGGGGTGAAATAAGAGGAGAAAGGGGCCTTTAGGCATTTCTTCACAAACAGAGAGTCTTCATAATAGGAATCAGCAGAGAGGGGAATTTATCAAAGGATAAAAGACACATGGAGGCTTCGAGGAGACTGTGTTTTCAAAGGAAATGCATTCCTTGAAGGCTAAAAAACAATTTAGCCCCTATTTGCTTGTCAAAAATTTCATAGAGGGGCTAATAGTGGCTCCACATGGGGATGACTTCTTCTTGAAGGAGTCAAGAATTCAGAAAGTGATCTCTTGGTGTAGGCAGTGCCCGCTACTCTGAACCATCCATTTTTTCTTTGATCAGTTTGCCACAAGCTATGAAGACAACATATCGACGAGTAAAATTCTCCCAAATAACTACCTACCCACACTATAGTCCTAACATTTTTTCTTTTTGGGTGCATTTGGGCTTGAGTACCCTTTACATTTTTATTTTGAAAAAACGAAAAACAACCTATTCTAAATCTAACCTTATTGCTCCATGAGACCACGTTAAGCTGTTGGCCTCATATGTTTCTCTACCTACACTACTACTGCTAGGATTAGGCTGTCTACAGCGTGTTTCTTCTCTACATTCTAAGACATAAAACAACTAACTACATGCTCATATGCGAGCCTTATTGAGCTTTTCCTACCTACCCTAATCTAATCGGGAAACCCACGATGTTCTAGGTGATACAATAATGCCAATGTAGCCAGTCAGCGAGTAATAAAAAAGGATATGAGCAACTGGGTTGCTCGTCGAGATAACTCACGCAGTGCTCTGCAGTGGTTCTTCAAAGCTGAGGTCACCATCGTCAGTGACCATTCTTGATGAAATCGGCCCATGTTGGAGATTATCACTCGGAGTATTTGAGCAAGTCAAGGCCTCCATTTACTGCTCGCCACGGGATCGACGAACGCATGATGTACACATTCTTCTTTTAGACCTTCCATGGGCTGGTAGGCCGTCTACGTCTGGCGGTTTCGATTATTTCATCTTCCACCGCATCTTCAAAGGGGCTCTTGGGAACCCGGATCATCTTCTTCTTCTACTTCGAAAAGCGGTGGAATCTCTTCTCTTTTGGGGGAGGGAGACTTTCCAAGAATGCTTTCGGGTCTACGAACTCTTATGATATCTCTTGTGATTTCAAAAGTTCGAGCTCGACTTCATACCTCTCGACCGGCACTTCTAAAAAAAATTTCTTGATCACGGGTCCACCTTTTGGTGAGAGGAATAACCCTGGAAGGTCCTCCACCTTATATTCTCGCCAAGTCACTAGATATTGTATCACGACATCACCGCCATGAAACCTCGGAAATATTTACGCAAACCGCTCGGGGTCTTCCATTAGTGACGTGGCTTGGTCTTCGGCATGGATGATGTTGTGCTCGCGACATGATCTCCAGTGGAGTCACATGAAACCAAGATAATCGGTGGCCTTTTGATCACCTATGGAGTCTTTTAATCATTCGGGGAATTGTGGAGTCGCCGGGTGGATGATTTACAACTTCTCGTCCACCACGAGTGGTTTACCAAATCAAGGTTGATTAGTCTCTTCCCCGATGGAGTCGCCATTATGTTGGGGTTCCCATGTTTTGGCAGGATTTGGCAATACCAAAAGATGAGACAACATCAAACCACTTTGGGGCCCTAGGATCTAGCCCTCCCGGACCGGAGAGGGATCTCTCCAAATAGAGCAAGAATGATATATCTTTGAAAGCTCAAATTGAGATATTAGGCTAGGTATGAAGCACAAATGGGGGGTTTAAATGATTTGGTTGGTTGGTTGCTGGATTGGTTAGGAGATCATAGGCTGAAAAAAGTAATGGGAGGGAAAGGAACAAAGCAGCAGGAAGTTTCAGTTAAGAGGATAGGCCGAGAAGGTGCCATCCATTGGGCTATGGAGTCATGAAAGGAAATTACATGCAACAACTAGCCAAGGATTTCAAAGGGAAAGTCATCTACACTAAAGGATCTTTTAGGCAGATGGTGGAATGGAACATTAAGGAGAGAAAGTGGAATAAGGAAAGACAACCAATTTTCTGTCTATAGATCAGGTCAGAGGTCATTTAACTCCAGACCTGATTGGACATACTCAAAGGCGACTCTCAAAGAGGGACAAAGGAGCTTCTTATAGATCGGACCGAGAGGTCATTTAACTCAGTGTCCGCTTTAGCAACTCCAAAGGGAAAAAACAAAGATAAATTTGACAAAGAAACATCCAAGCAAAGGGCAAACCCCTAAGTTCATACATCGACCCAGTGAGCAATAACATCCACCGAGATTTGGTTAAACCCCATGAATTCACTCTTGGATAACACATAAAGCGAGAAAAACATTAAGGTAGGAGAGAGCGGAAACATAGGGCACCTAGCAAGGGTGAATCCTATGTCATACTTCATTTCCTACCGGAAGAACATGAAACAGTATGAAAATGTAATAAACAGAGAGTTAGGAAAAACATCACTAATAGTAATGGAACCAGGATCTGTGAAATGTGCTTTGATTAATTGATGCAAAACCGATCATGTACACTAAGCTCAATGGCTAATACAGTCCAGACTTTCTCCTCCCATTCTATTACATACAACTACTCTGCTACTCCCTCCCACGACTGTTCTATCGATCGAGAATGAATCCCTCTAACTGACAAATTGCCCAACATTTGAACAACCACCTTTTAAAATATGTTCCGGGGGTTCTTATAGGAGAAGGAAGAAAAAGAAGTAGGTGAACAATTAAATGAGTCCCCGAGTGGAGAAATATTTCATGCCCACTCGCTTAATTGCTATCTCGCGTCGTCGTGTGTACTTTGTAGACTGTTTGGTAGCCTCTGTCGAGTCGAGATTGACCTGCGATATGTTCTTTAAGTATTTTCAGTGTATCTGGAACTACTGTAGCTGCTATCGGAATAAATGAGCTGAGGTGAAAAAATCTGCAAGGCCGCTCCATACCTCCATAGCTGCTGTCTCGATTGTCTTAAATGAGCTTCGATCGGTGTAATTAATCGTTTCGGGGGCTTGAGGAGGCGTGGAGATTTCTTGTAGGAGGGTGATCCGTACCGGGAGAAAAGTATTGTCGATATTCAACACGAGATAAGACTTTGACAAGTGATGCTTTTGGTCTTCAAAGCTGTGCCTTTTCCCTTGAACACGGGATTATAATTGTCAACCTCCAATTAACGCGGCTTGAACCCCTACAAAACCGTCTCTGCTTCGACCGGCTCGAATTAGCCTCTCTGTGCTGCTCGCACCATAAGATAACCGTTGTGAACACAGGGCGGTGGTGGTGGCGGAGGAATGCTTTGGAGGCCGGAGGAAGCGGTGGTGGAGAAGTGGAATAGTGAAAAACGGAAGAAATGATACTAGTGTAAAGGCCCAAAAAGTTAAACGTTTGGGGAAATACAAAGGAAAACATGGCAAAACGATGAAGCGGGGCCACGTATGTGGGACCCAAGGCTAATCACAATCGCAAGATCGCAAAAAGGGAAATGGGAGTGGAGCGGAGTGATAAACTCAAAGTTTGCGATGCGATGCGAAGTCCTTTGTAAAACCAAAATAATACCAACTTTCAATTTACAAAGGGAAAGGCCTCATAATATATGAAAAGGCGGAAGTATGGTACGGTGGGCCTGGGCGCGCATCGCAGATCGCAAAGGTGAAAAGTGCGATGGCGGAAATCAGCACCAAACATAAAACTGCGCTTTGCTCTTTGCGACGGAGCGGAAATGCGATGGGAAAAATGCGATCGGCGGAAAGTGTGACGGAGCGATCAGTCGATCGAATCGCAAATATTTGCGATGGATCTAACAAACACAACACGCAAAAATGCGATCTGCGATTTGCGATATTGCGATGGGGTGGGTTTGCGACGCGATCGCATCGCAAATATTTGCGGCGCGATCAAATCGCATTGCAAATATTTGCGATGGGTCAAACGGACATAAACGATGAAAATGCGATATGCGATTTGCGATGAGCGCCTTAAGGGCGGCTGACGTAGTCACGGTGCTCGATTACATGGGGACGGGGCTAGCGGAAGGGGCTACGCCTTAGTATAAGATCGGAAGTGGGTTTGGCCAATTCCAATGTGATTTAAAGGTTAGAAAGGGGGAACGATAGAGGGATAAGGGTAAGTTAGCCCAAAGGAGGGATATGGGTGGAATTCAAAGGGGGTTTTGGGGGAATTTGAAGGGTAATGAAGGGAAATAGAAGGGGGGACAAGGGGGATAAAAATAGGAGCTAAGAGGGGGGTGAAATAAGAGGAGAAAGGGGCCTTTAGGCATTTCTTCACAAACAAGAGAGTCTTCATAATAGGAATCAGCGAGAGGGGAATTTATCAAAGGATAAAAGACACATGGAGGCTTCAAAGGATCGTGTTTTCAGAGGAAATGCATTCCTTGAAGGCTAAAAAACAATTTAGCCCCCTATTTGCTTGTCAAAAATTTCATAGGGGGGGCTAATAGTGGCTCCACATGGGGATGACTTCTTCTTGAAGGAGTCAAAGAATTGATAAAGTGATCTCTTGGTGTAGGCAGGTGCCCGCTACTTGAACCATCCATTTTTTTCTTTGATCGCGTGCCACAAGCTATGAAGACAACATATCGCATGGGAAAATTCTCCCAAATAACTACCTACCCACACTATAGTCCTAACATTTTTCTTTTGGGTGCATTTGGGCTTGCAGACCCTTTACATTTTTATTTTGAAAAAGCAGAAAACAACCTATTCTAAATCTAACCTTATTGCTCCATGAGACCACGTTAAAGCTGTTGGCCTCATATGTTTCTCTACCTACACTACTACCTGCTAGGATTAGATCGTCTAGCGGTTTCTTCTCTACATTCTAAGACATAAAACAACTAGCCTTATTGAGATTTTCCTACCTACCCTACTCTAGCTGGGAATCCATGATGTTCTAGGTGATACAATAATGCCAATGCGACCCAGTCAAGCGGTAATAAAAAGGATATGAGCACTGTGCGCCTATCGGAGATAACCACGGGGTGCTCCGCGTGTGGTTCTTCAAAGCCGAGTCACCATCGAAGTAGTGACCATTCTTGATGAACCGGCCCATCGTCGGAGATTATCACTGGAGTATTTGAGCAAGTCGGGGCCTCCATGTACTCTCCACGCAGGATCGACGAACGCATGATGTACACATTCTTCTTTTAGACCTTCCATGGCTGGTAGGCCGCTCACGTCTGGGCGGTTTCGATTATTTCATCTTCCTTTCGCATCTTCAAAGGGGGCTCTTGGGAACCGGATCATCTTCTTCTTCTACTTCAAAAACCTGCGAATCTCTTCTCTTTTGGGGGGAGGGAGACTTTCCAAGAATGCTTTCGGGTCTCCGAACTCGTATGATATCTCTTGTGATTTCAAAAGTTCAAGCTCGACTTCATACCTCTCAGCCAAGCACTTCTAAAAAAAATTCTTGATCACGGATTTCAGCCTTTTGAGCTGAGAGGAATAACCCCCGGGAAGGTCCTCCACCTTATATTCTGCCAAGTCACTAGATATTGTATCACGGCATACTACCATGAAACACGGAAACATTTACGCAAACCGCTCGGGGGTCTTCCATTAGTGACGTGGCTTGGTCTTCGGCATGGATGATGTTGTCTCTGCGACATGATCTCCCGAGTGGAGTCACGTGAAACCAAGATAATCGGTGGCCCTGCTGATCACCTATGGAGTCTTTTAATCATTCGAGAATTGTGGAGTCACCGGGTGGATGATTTACAACTTACTTGTCCACCACAGTGTTTTACCAAATCAAGGTTGATTGGTCTCTTCCCCAGTGGAGTCGCCATTATGTTGGGGGTTCTCATGTTTTGGCAGATTTGGCAATACCAAAAGATGAGATAGCATCAAACCACCTTGGGGCCCTAGGATCTAGCCCTCACGGACCCGGGAGAGGGATCTCTCCAAATAGAGCAAGAATGATATATCTTTGAAAGCTCAAATTGAGATATTAGGCTAGGTATGAAGCACAAATGGGGGGTTTAAATGATTTGGTTGGTTGGTTGCTTTGGATTGGTTAGGAGATCATAAGTTTGAGAAAGTAATGGGAGGGAAAGGAATAAAGCGGCAGGGAAGTTTCACCTAAGAGGATAGGCCGAGAAGGTGCCATCCATTGGGCTATGGAGTCATGAAAGGAAATTACATGCAACAAGTAGCCAAGCTTTTCAAAGGGCAAGTCATCTACACTAAAGAATCTTTTAGGAAGATGGTGGAATGGAACATTAAGGAGAGAAAGTGGAATAAGGAAAGACAACCAATTTTCTGTCTATAGATCAGGTCGAGGTCATTTAACTCCGGACCTACTTGGACATACTCAAAGTCGGCTCTCAAAGAGGGACAAAGGAGCTGCTTATAGATCGGACCGCGAGGTCATTTAACTCCGGGTCTACTTTAGCAACTTCAAGTGAAAAACAAAGATAAATTTGACAAAGAAACATCCAAACGAGCAAACCCCTAATTTCATACATCAACTAGCGAGCAATAACATACACTTGCACCTGGTTAAACCCCATGAATTCACTCTTGGATAACACATAAAGTAGAAAAAAATTAAGGTAGGGAGAGCGGGAAACATAGGGCACCTAGCAAGGGTGAATCCTATGTCATACTACGTTGCCTACCGAAGAACATGAAACAAGTATGAAAATGTAATAAACGGAGTTAGGAAAAACATCACCAATAGTAGTAGACTAGGATCCTATGAAATGTGCTTTGATTAATTGATGCAAAACCAGATCATGTACACCGAGCTCAATGGCTAATACGGTCCATACTTTCTCCTCCCGACCTATTACATACAACTACTCTGCTACTCCCTCCCACGACTGTTCTATCGGGTTAAGAATGAATCCCTCTAACATCAAATTGCCCAGTGACTAAACAACCACCTTTTACAATATGTTCCACAGGGGTTCTTATAGGAGAAGAGGAAGAAACGAAATTAGGGTGAACAATTAAATGAGTCCCGAGTGGAGAAGAGTTCATGCCCACTGCGCTAATGGAAATACGTGTCGCTTTGTGTGTACTTTGTAGATCTGTTTGGTAGCCTCCGTCGGTCGAGATTGACCTCGATATGTTCTTTAAGTATTTTCGGGTGTCATCGGAACTCGTGTCTGCCTTACGGAATAAATGAGCTGGGTGAAAAAAATCTGCAAGGCCGCTCCATACCTCCTACTAATCGTTTGCTGATTGTCTTAAATGAGCTTCGAGTCGGTGTAATTAATCGTTTCGAGGCTCGAGGAGGCGTGGAGATTTCTTGTAGGAGGGTGATCCGTCCGGAGAAAAGTATTGTCGATATTCAACACGAGATAAGACTTTGACAGTGTGCTTTTGGTCTTCAAACTGTGCCTTTTCCCTTGAACACGAGATTATAATTGTCAACCTCCAATTAACCGGCTTGGACCCCCTACAAAATCGTCTTTCTTTGCTTCCATCGGCGAGCTGAATTGGCCTCTCTATGCTCCACTGCACCATAAGATAACCGTTATGAACACGGGCGAGTGGTGGCGGCGGAGGAATGCTTTGGAGGCCCGGAGGAAGCGGTGGTGGATAAGTGGAATAGTGAAAAGCGATGGAAGAAATGATACTAGTGTAAAGGCCCAAAAGTTAAACGTTTGGGGAAATACAAAGGAAAACATGGCAAAACGATGAAGCGGGGCCACGTATGTGGGACCCAAGGCTAATCACAATCGCAAGATCGCAAAAAGGGAAATGGGAGTGGAGCGGAGTGATAAAATCAAAGTTTGCGATGCGATGTGAAGTCCTTTGTAAAACCAAAATAATACGAACTTTCAATTTACAAAGGGAAAGGCCTCGTAATATATGAAAAGGTGGAAGTATGGTACAGTGGGCCTGGGCGCGCATCGCGAGATCGCAAAGGTGAAAGAGTGTGATGGCGAAAATCGGCACCAAACGACTGCGCTTTGCGCTGCGACGGAGCGGGAAATGCGATGGGGAAAATGCGATTGGTGGAAAGTGCGATGGAAGCGATCGGTCGATCGCATCGTAAATATTTGTGATGGATCTAACAAATACAACAAGCAAAAATGCGATATCGTGATTTGCGATATTGCGATGGGGCGGGTTTGTGATGCGATCGCATCGCAAATATTTGCGGCGCAATCAAATCGCATCGCAAATATTTGCGATGGGTCAAATAGACATAAACAATGAAAATGCGATATGCAATTTGCGATGAGCGCCTTAAGGGGCGGTGCTCGATCCACGGCGCTCGGTTACATGGGGACGGGGGATGGCGGAAAGGGGCTACGCCTTAGTATAAGATCGGAAGTGGGTTTGGCCCATTCCAATGTGATTTAAAGGTTAGAAAGGGGAACGATAGAGGGATAAGGGTAAGTTAGCCCAAAGGAGCGATATGGGTGGAATTCAAAGGGGGTTTTGGGGGGAATTTGAAGGGTAATGAAGGGAAATAGAAGGGGGGGGGGACAAGGGGGGATAAAAATAGGAGCTAAGAGGGGGGTGAAATAAGAGGAGGAAGGGGCCTTTAGGAATTTCTTCACAAAGCAGAGAGTCTTTATAATAGGAATCAGCGAGAGGGGAATTTATCAAAGGATAAAAGACACATGGAGGCTTCAAGGAGACTGTGTTTTCAGAGGAAATGCATTCCTTGAAGGCTCAAAAACAATTTAGCCCCCTATTTGCTTGTCAAAAATTTCATAGGGGGGCTAACAGGGACCATTGCTTCCTAAGGAGGGAGGAATGATCCAGGTGGATATCTCTGGCCACCCACCTATTCCATTTGGACCCGCACTATCAATTTTTGTAGCTTTTCACTTTCAGCACAACTTACTATTTTTAACAAGTTTTCGGGTCCTGCACCCCTGGAGCCGTTTTGGGGCCTTAATGATCTAGGTGGATATTGGTGGCCACCCACCTATTCCAATTGGGGCCCCACCATTGTCTCTTTCAGTTTTTCAGTTTCGGCACAACTTACTATTTTTGGCATTTTTTCGGGTCCAGAACTTCCGGCGCCGTTTTGAGGCCCTGAATGACGTTTTTTGGGAAAACCGAGAGCGAGATAACCTCTTTGTCTTGCATCAAAACTTTTACTCCTCGAATATATCTGTCTAACGAGCTATTGAGCACATCAAATGGAGATCGTATGCCAAATTTACGTCCCCGAGAAGTTGAAACACCAATTTTACCCAAACGGGGCCCACAGTTTTGGCGCTTCATCTCCTAGGGTTAGGTTTTTGGACATTTTGAGTTTCCATTGTTTCTAAATAATAAATAGACCCTCGAGCCTCATTGTAACACATTTTAGAGGTATGTAGCCGCCACATATCTTCTCAGAGATATACTACCAGCACCCTAGCTATTTTTATTTCCATTATGTCTGTAAGCATATTTAAATAAAATGAATTATTGTTTCCGCTGCATCTATGTGTTTATGTGTATTTTAGTATTTTATTGTGTTTCCTGCATAAATCTGGATCAGTGGTATCATAGCGGTCTACTCTTTCTCTATTTTTCTTTGCATGTCCCCAACGTGGTCAGGGTATAAGGAGTTAGGGCTCGATCTGGTTAAACCCTTGCAAGATCAGCCTCACAAACCCTGACGACCTCCCATGGAGGAAGAAAAGAAAGACGAGGGAGCAGGAAATTCTATCAAAATATTGCTCGAGGAGGCCCTCAAGAAACAAAGGAACGCAATGATGGATAAATTTGCTTAGATCCTTCAACGACTGCCCACCTACGGCGCATCTACATCCAACAGCCACTCTGGAGGCACCACTCCCTTCAAGGTACAGGTAAACTTTGAAATTCCTATATTTGAAGGCCAAATAGATGCAGATGTCGTAGATAGATGGTTAAATTTGTTGGAAGGGTATTTTTCGGTCCATGATTTCTCCGACCGAGAAAATATTATTTTTGCACTCCTCAAAGTTGCCCCCCATGTCAAAGACTAGTGGGAAACCTACTGTGAGCAAGAGGATGAAGGGGAACCCTCTCTATTCTCGGCCACACCCACTTGGAATTCATTCCGAGACGACATCAAGGAACAATATTTCCCCGTGGGGAGCTATGATGACAAATACATCCATTGGACCACGCTGCGGCAGCAAAGGGATTAAGATGTGCACGAACTGAAAAATTTGTTCCATACCCTACGCAGAAAGTTGGGTATTAAAGATTCAGAGAGACATTTTGTGCTCAAGTACCGTGGCTATCTGCACAAACATATTCAGGAGTAAATGGAGTTCCTCGACATTACATCGCTTGGCACGGTATATCGCTATGCCACCAAGATCGAGCATAAATTTAAGCAGAAGAAGTGAGACTTTGGATTTGCAAATCCAAATCCAGGAAAAGGTGCCCCCAAACCGAAGAACAAGGGGCAAGGTCAAAGCGGTACGACTCATAACAACACCAAAAATACAAAGAAGGACATGGGGAAGTGGTGTGAATTTCATAACAGCACCACTCATAGCACAAACAAGTTTTGGGCCAAACATTCGTTGGTGGCCGAACTAAAGGCATCCGTATCAGATGCATTTTCTGATCCTGAGTCAGAACCAGGAAAAGGCAATGACAAAGAGAAGCAGATCATTGATTTAGATCCCAATGCAATTTTTTCCACCACCAAGGTCTAGAGGGAGGATCCCGAGGATCCAGAGGAGGGGGAGCGCCTCTTCCATTCGTAGATGTGGGTGAAGGGTTCTCCACTGTAATTCCTTATCGATAGCGGAAGCCAAAAGAACCTCATTTCAGTAGAGGTTGTGAAGCGGCTCGGCCTACTGACCATAACACACCCGCAGTCGTATACCATCGGGTGGCTTCACCCAGGGAAAGATATCTGCATTCGCCAACAGTGTCGCCTTCTATACAATATCAAGCCATTCATGGATGACGTATTGTGTGATGTTGCTCCTCTTGATGTAGCTGATGTATTATTGGGCCAACCATACTTGTGGAGGTGACATGTTGTGTATGATTCTAGGCCTCGTGCTGTTGTTATTACTTTGGGAAATAACTTGTACAAGATACAAGAGGTAGTACTACCTCCTGTCATCTCTTTGATTACTACAAAACAACATAGTAAGATTGTTTCCCAAACCAGGAAATTTATTTTCCTTACAACTTGTTCACAGGGAAAGAATAAAATTGTGGCCACAACCTCGAAACAGGGCTCCCCTACATGGCTGCAGCAGATGGATAAAGTCATGGAGGAATACGAGGAAATTTTCTGCTCACTCACAGAGGTTCCTCTACACTGTCAAGACAAGCACTCCATTGATCTGACCCCCGATGCACCACCGCCTAATGTTTCCATACCTCTAGAAACTACACATATAGAATCCACACATGTACTGTCTGAGGCTGATAAAGAAACCAAATTTCCTAAACGCATCCAGCATGTCCGCCCGCAGGTCCATGACATCTCTGACAAATCTAATGCCCAGTTCAACAACATTTGCCTCATCTCATGGAGGATATCAATGCAATGGGGACCATTGCTTCATAAGGAGGGAGGAATGATCCAGGTGGATATCGGTAGCCACCCACCTATTCCATTTGGACCCGCCTTAATGATCCAAGTGGATATTGGTGGCCACCCACCTATTCCACTTGGGGCCCCACCATTTTCTCTTTCATTTTTTCAGTTTCGGCACAACTTACTATTTTTGCCAGTTTTTCGGGTCCTGAACTTCTGGAACCATTTTGAGGCCCTAAACGACGTTTTTTGGGAAAACTGAGAGCGATTGAGCCTCTCTTTCTTATATCAAAAGTTGTACTCCTCGGATATATATTTCTAACGAGCTATTGAGCGCATCAAACAGAGATCATATGCCAAATTTACGTCCCCGAGAAGTTGAAACACCAATTTTACCAAACGGGGCCCATAGTTTTGGCGCTTCATCTCCTAGGGTTAGGCTTTTGGACGTTTGGAGTTTCCATTGTTTCTCAATAATAAATAGGCCCTCGATCCTCATTTTAACATAGTTCAAAGGTCTGTAGCCGCCACATCTCTTCTTAGAGATATGCTACCAGCACCCTAGCTATTTTTATTTCCATTATGTCTGTAAGCATATTTTAGTCATTGGATTTAAATAAAATGAAGTATTGTTTCCACTACATCTCTGTGTTTATGTCTATTTCTGTATTTTATTGTGTTCTTGCATAAATTTGGATCAGAGCCTGAAGAGAATTCTGCCCTAGTGCTAATTCACGCAGTCCAAAAACTTCGCCACTACATCATCTTAAATACCACAACGGTTATCGCAGATATTAACCCCATCAAATATTTTCTCATGCGCCACCTAATGAACCACAAATATGCCCTTTGGATATTCATTCTACAAGAATATGACTTATAGTTTCACTCCCCCAAGAGAAAAAAGGCGCTAATTCTAGCAGAATTCATTACGAACCTCCCAAGTCATACCAAAGTATCACCAGTAAACGATTCACTACCGGACGAACATCTCTTCCTCGTAGCAACCAACGACCCTTGGTTTAAAGATACCCTCCTCTTTTTACGAACACAAAAGTTCAAACCCCATCTCACATGTGACGACTGTCGGTGCATTCGCCACCAAGCCCCCCGATACCTCCTTATGGGAGTTGTCTTATACGGACGGGGCATTGACACCATCTTACGTCGATGCCTTACCCATGACCAAGAGGATCAAGCCCTTAATGACTGCCACAATGGAGCTTGCGGTGGCCACATCTTGAGAATGGAAATCGCTCACAAAATCCTATGTGCAGGATATTTTTGGCCCACTTTATTTCAAGATTTCATTTCAACAGTCAAGAGGTGCGAGCAATGTCAACGATTCTCTCACAAGGTAAGAGAACCTCCCACTCCCATGCACCCTCTCATTGTCACTAGCCCCTTTTGTAAATGGGGGATCGACTTCATGAATTTCAACCTAGCATCGTCGAGCAATCACAAATACATTATTGTAGCTGTCAATTATTTCACCAAGTGAGCAGAGGCTATGCCCACATACGACAACACCGCAGAAACCGTTGCACGATTTCTATTTAACCATGTCATTGCCCAGTTCGGCATACCCAAGGAGTTAGTCTCTGACCACGGGAAACACTTCGAAAATGAATTTTTCTAGGAGCTATCTCACCATATCGGATTTACACATGAATTCGCATCACCATACTACCCCCAAGCCAATAGACAGGTAGAGGTTGTGAACAAAGTACTCAAAAAAATGTTACAGTGTATGGAGAATAACCACACAAAAAAATTGGCACCACATGATGTTCTCCGCCCTATGGGCATACCGCACGGCAGTGAAAACATCCATAGGGTTGACACCCTTCTAGCTGGTGTACGGGGTCGAAGTCGTGATTCCCATAGAACGCGAAATCCTGAATTTACATGCCTCCATCGAACTCCTCGATGACACCCGACGTCTAGAGCAATGCCTAGTACAACTAGAGTTCATTGACGAAAGTTGACGACAGTCGCTCCAGCACAATGAGGCCCATAAGAAGCGGGTGAAAGAATCATTCAATCTTAACATCAACCCTTGTTCATTTACCGAGGGAGAGTTAGTCCTTCGCTATGATGTCGCAAAAGAAGCCCTGGGGCCAGGAAAGTTCAAAACATTGTGGAAAGGACCCTACATCATAAAACATTGTCTCCTGAAGGCGGCATACATCTTGACAGGGCTAGACGGAACATGCCTGAGCAACCTCGTCAATGGCTTTTACCTTAAGAAATTCTACCCATAGGAGCCAAGAGGGCTTAGCCCTAGAGTCAACGTACAAGCACCAAAAATTTAATTTTTGATCAAATACTTGTCACAAAATATGCTCTTATGTCACAAATGGATTTTCAACCCAACCATTACTTTGGATTCACTGATGGAGCATTGTGATGGTCTCAAAGTTTAACAGCAGCTGCTTGGGTCATCTATCACCTCGATCGATCACCACTCTTCACCAACGAAGTATGCATCGATTCATCAACAAACAATCGAGCAGAATATGACGTCGTCATTGGAATTATGTGCGACGCCTTCAATCACGACATTCGCCACTTGCATATCCACCTAGATTCCTAGTTAGTGGTGTCGCAGTTAAACCAAGTATTTTGATGTACGTGATTCACATCTGTTTAGAAAATATTTTCATGCAAAAATATTAAGTTGTCAATTTGATCACATTAAATTCACACATGTGCCAAGAGATCAAAACCAGACAACAGATCGCATAGCTAACCATATCCTAAACTAGAATGCATCTCGGTTAAACCATCATACATAACAACAAAAAACATAAAAAACATAGATATCCATCAGCATAGCACATCATCCATAAACACATATCAACATGGGACACACTCTATAGAGCCACCAAAAGTAAATCTCCCTCTTATATATATATAGCAAAAAATGTATGAGTACAAAAGAGGTGTCATGTATTTGACTCATCAGTCAGCCAAAAAATAAATATGTGCAATTCGACCAAAAACAAGGGAAACATCCTCATAAAGTGTGATTTACCTATGTACAAAAGGCCTCTAGGGATGTGCCCCTCTAGGTTGGGCACTTGGACCCACGGTTGCTCCTAGTACCAACACTAGGGCAGTGGTCAAGACCGAGGCTGCCACTCGGCGCAAAGTAGGTCGATATCCCCTCTCGTGGACCATCAACGTCTCCAATCAGACATCATCCAAGTCATCTACATACCCATGGGTTGGCATCCCCTGGGTAAGGCAGTCCACTCGGCCCCACACATCCTCTAGATCGCGGGCCCTGACCTCCAGAGCAGCCATCTGCTCCGTCATCTCTATGACACGAGCCTCCGCCACCTCGGCACGAGAAATCACTGCAGCGCACTCCTCCTAAGAGGGACCAGCCTCGCCGCCAGGTACTCCACCTTGAGGCTGCGCTGGATCCCCTCCTTATCCCCCAGCTCGAAGCGGAACGCCTCGAGGCGTCCGGATTGGATGGTGCCCCAACAACCGATCCATAGGGCGCCCGACCTCGCCAACATTTGCAAGAGTAACAAACCTATGTTAGTATCATCATACACATATAAATCATAAATACTCAATAAATTCAAAATAAAACATAAAAAACATACCTGCTAGCCCCCATACATATCCCCCAGGAAGACCCATGTCTGGGTCTCCACGGAAGTCCATCCCAGCATACAAGTATGGCAAGAACATCTGAGGATTGGCCTCAAACCAGGCCTCTATAGTGGCATTCCAATAACGCCCCACCTGTCCTCCCCCACTGCGAGGCATCACGGGGGCCCACCTCCTCCTACGAGGCTCACGAGGACCCCCAGCAGGCACTGCCACCACAAGTCTCAGCAACACCACTCTCTCATACATAATGCTACATAAGATGCTAGCATAGGTGAATGACTTTGATCCATCACAGACCTTCTAGATCTAAACCAGCATCCCATCATAGCAATGATGAGAGAAATAAAAAAAAATTCAGCACTCAGCTGGCGCAAAACACCAATCTACGGCCTCGACGCCTGATTGGGCGAAGATGACCTCGTCAACCGCACTGTTAATGTGAATTCTAATCGCAAGCATACGAAAAAATCTCACTTTAGTTGTGCATAAAAAACAACCCTAACATCAAAAATGGTTGTCAATTTCCTTAGATATGTAGTTAGTGATCAAAATAAATGCTACATAAATCCAGATCTATGTAGTTAAAGATATTAAACAACAAATAATAAGTAAGAGTTGTTCCATGCATCCAATGAACAAGACAAGAATTTTTAAAGAATTTTTTGTATTATGACACTTGGGAAGGGAACATAGAAAGATGTTACCAGTCCCCCTCAATGGGATGGGTTCTTGTATATCCTCAACGCTTTAGATCTAAGATCTCTCTCTCTTGATGGTGCAGCAAACCCAGACAAAAATGGAACTCCAAGGGAGCTCACAAGCAAAAAGTAGAAAAATATGACAATGATGGGAGGATCAAAGTCAGACCAAAATTATAGATCAAGAGTGATATCTAGGCAAGAAAAGGTAATGAATGAATGGGAAACCCTTCTATTTATAGCAAAATATTGAGTTATTCTAGATATTGGTGCATAATTAAAATATTATTAACCAAATCTAGATCCAACTTTTATGGAATATTTTATTATTTTTGTTGGAGGGAAATAGAATTTGAATTTGGTCAAATCCCTTTATTTAGAAATAATAAATAAATAAATGATTTATTTATTATTTTAAGAATGTGGTTGAGTAATAATTAAATAAATAGTGATTTATTCAATTATTTATAAATGATTTAGTCAAATTTAACAAGGAATATTATTAAATAATGTTTTAAAGAATTATTCCTAGAAAATAATAAGATAAATAATTATTTATCTAATTAATTTTCTTGTTTTGGGTTAAATATGACCAGGAATATTAATTAAACAGTGGTTTAATTAATTATCCCTTGAGGAAAATCAAATAAATAGGGATTTATTCAATTATTCAGCATGGGGTTTCCTGTTTAGACTAGAAATAACTTAATAAACAATGGGTTATTAAATTATTTTTCATAGTGAAAGAAATTTTACTATGGTAAAATTGGTCTTACATGGTGTACTTTGGTCCATCTAATAGTAACAAGTTAGATGACCAAAAATTGGTGTAACGGATTGCCCCCCAACATGCGAGCGCTAGGAGCTAATCGTATGACCGAAGTATGTTGTAAGAACTTAATCACTAGACACTGAAGGGGAGTCAGAGAGAAATATAAGATAGACTAAAGCGCGAGAGGACAAGGCCCCGAGGAGGCGAGACTTACAGGTGTGACAAGTCTCTTTTATGAGTGAGTATCTATTCTACATGAGGCGGGGGAGGCATACCTATGCTCACATAGATAACAAAGTACAAAGAATAATGATGCATCCAACAAACATGGGACTAAAATATATAGTACATGTTGGCATAAACATGGGCCAGATAAAAAACATGATAATGAATCCCACATATATATTGTTCCTGGGACAATAGGTAGGACTTATACATAATATTTGAGTACATGAGATATAATTACAACCAAAGAGGCCCTGTAAAACAGGAAAGGGCTTTGAAATTATGAATGATACATGCAAACTAAAAAGGCGTTGCAAGCGGCTGAGGTCGAAACCATCAAATCTATGGAGCTGCATCCAAGGTTGTAGTAGAAAGGTAATTCGGGCATGTGGGGGGCTACCTGAAGGGCCACCCCCTCATGAGGTCTGAAACATCTCACGCACACCTGGGAATCACTGGTACAATCTTCTGCATCACTGAACCATCAATTATACGGGTCTCGATCATGCCATGAGGAGCTGGAACTGAGAAACAATCAAGTCAAAGGGAAATGAAGGGTCCCTTTGCCTGATCCGAGGCACCAAACAAGAGTGGAAGCTGAAAACAAGGGACACTGCCCTCTAGACCTGTCTTCTGGAATGAATGAGTTGATGTCGATAGAAGGAGGTCCGCCATAGGTGAGGCTATGAGGAATCCTCAAATAAGGCACGAAGGATAATAGTAGATCGACTGATAGACTGATACCAGGGAAGATGGTGGAATGGGGGGTATTGAGTAGCGGGCTGACAACTTCCCTTGTTAGAGCATAAAGGGAATAGATGACCTGGTAGCCATTGACTCGACTTTGGAGGGGATAGGGGACAGTATGACTAAGGGCCAAAATGTGCGACACAAGAGACGTACAAAGCAATTAAGGATGGAACACTGTGGTAGGAGACAAATGGGACTCGGGACAGACTCCATGGATGCGATGATGACTCAACTCAGATGCTCTAAACAAGGGTGACTCGATGATGATGCCACATAGAATAGGCCTGGTGGGGACCATAAAAGCATGAGAATAAGATGGTTACTCACGAAGAAAATCAACATGAGCATCAACAAGTATGAAGGCAAAGTGGTGCCCCAAGTACAAGTGTTGCAAGTGAATAAATTCAATTTTGAGAAGCGGTGAAGTGACCTTTCTTGGGAAAAAGGCTTCCGGGTGAAGTATCAAATCACCAAAAAAAAAAGTTGGCTACCTAAAAGAAATAAAACGTGCATTTTAGGAGGGAAATGCTAAGGGTAATATTTCTTAAGATAGAGTGCATTTCGAGGAATAGGAAGCTCAAGAATGGCTTGAAATTTCAAGGGGTCAAGCGTTATACCATATTTAGACACAATAAAGAATAGAAGACGCCTGACATGAACAAAAAAGACACACTTCAGTGGGTTGAGGTGGATATTATACTTGCGACATCAGAGAAAGACTGTACGCAAATCATGGAGGTGTTGCACCCGATGTTTAGAACATGTAGTGAGGTTGTCTAAATAAGAAAGGACAATATGAGTCAGGTCATGAAAACAATGTGACATGGCCCGCTGAAAAGTGGCTCGGACATTCTTAAGCCCGTATGGCATGACCCTATAAGCGAAGGTTCCCCACAGACTAATGAACGCAGTTTTGAGCTGATCAGCACGACGGATAACAATCTGGTTATAGCCGGAGAAACCATCCATAAAGGATAGAACCTCGTGCCTCGCACACTCGTCAATGATTTGGTCAATGAATGGTGTGGGGAAGTTTTCTTTGGGAAAATATTTGTTCAGGTCGCGAAAGTCAGTGTAGACATGGATGGTGCCTTGTTTCTTGAGAACGGGAACCAGATTGGACACCTAAGTGGTGTATTCAATGGGATAAAGGCTTCCTTTTTGTCGACTTCAACTCCCATTCTCCAAAAATGAAGCAATGAATCATCATTGCCCACGGATATCATTGATCCTCCTGACATTTGACTACGACACAAGCCTTCATGTCAAGATGGTATCATACTTTACAACCATTGCACTTTGCTCAAATTCGTTGAAGACCCATGCCATTATAAGCATATCTTTCAGCAATGATTACACGGGAAGGTCCTAGTCATACACCCATGCGTACAATGAGCATTGATATTCCATACCAAGATTACGCATGTGGGCACCACATTCCACCTATTTTCAAAGAAAAAATGCCCCTAAGGGCTTCACCAATCGTTGTCATCAACCAAATCATTAGATCGCTACCATACTAGCGACACAGATAGAATATTTATCTGTCAGATAGATTTGTTTAGCTAGCTAAAGCATCACAAGCATGGGACATGCCCGCCTCGTAGAAAATTTGTATTTATTGTATCATACTATTTCTTACAGGGTTCCCATATGACATGGTCACTCTTTGACCTGCTGTAAGGCATTTCCAACTTTTAGCTATATGTGGGTCTCTCTCTCTCTCTCTCCACACAGTACACAGAAAATAAACTATAATGTATTTCGGCTATGTAGTTCTTCCTGGACCTTGCACATTAGGGGGAAACTATTATCACTGAAAAATCAGAAAAGCAAAGATGACATTATTAAATGTTAGGCATAAGGATTTATATGGCTAAGGCACATTAGAGGATCTGAAAATTTTTAAAAATCCCCAAGGTCATGAAGAAAAATCAAATTGTGCACCAAGTACTCAGGAAAAATGCGCCTTTGCTCGCATTTTTCTTCGATAAGCGTGCCTTTGCGCGGCTTTCCCTTGAAAAGACGCGCTGTCCTGGGAGTGGCATAAGTCACTTTCGGGGACCACAAGGCACACTCTAGGAAATGATCCCACACTTGAGGCTGCCCAAGGACAGCCACCTAAGCCACCATGGGACCTCAAGGGAGCACACAAAGGAATCAAGTGGCACATAATGTAATCAACCCTCTCTCTTGGGTCACCATCCATCAATGTACCAAGTGAGGGAAGGAGAATTTGAATTCATCTATAAAAGGCCACATAGAGATGAAAAACGGGAGAGCACATTGTTATGTTGCCCAAAATTGCTCAGGGGAAATCCAGTAGTGTGCAATCCAGAGCAGAAGTAGAGAGGGGATTTGGTTGTTGGGCATCCAACAATTTCAATCCTTTGGAGTAGAGAGAGAGACCTTGCACCAAGCAGCTATAAGGTAAAAATTTCCTTGCATCGGGTCTTAGAACTCCATAGTTCTAAGGGCCCTTTGGCAAGAGTGTAAATGTAGTATATTTCTTCCTAAAAACAAGCAATAAGAGGGGACCTTGATGCCACTGTTAGTATTATTGTTATGTTTGACTCTTTATGAGCTTTCATGTTTATGTTTAGTTTTGTTTTGTTTTCTCTCTATACATGCATACTATATCATGATTAGTGTGTTTAATGTTTTATAGCATGTTCACTAACCTGCTAACTCTTTTGTTTATCTGCCTGTGACCAAGGCTTAGAGGCAGCGACCACTCCTCCTAAGAAATTGTGGATTGGTACACTTGTGCACCAAAACCACAAACACAGGGGGCATTGATGTTGATCAGAAACCTAGGCATAGAATATTTAAACCTAAGTTCCCTTGTATGATATGTAAGGGAGACCATATTACTCATTTTTTCCCTGAGATTTCAATGGTACAAAGGTGGTGGTTTGAGTTTAAAGGTTCTTCTACTCTTGAACCTGTTATGGTTTCTCAACAATATACTCAACCATTGGTTGATGAAGTGGTCAATCCAGTACAATATTTGGCCAATCCCACTCCTCTTTTTGGGGTTGAAGTGTCTAGCAAAAGAATATTCTTCATTTCTAGTTCAGAGTGTTTTGTTCTAGGGGCAATCCCGGTCCCTTAGAGTGTACCCACTCCAACTTCTAGGAGTGTTTCCTTTGATTGGGATAATCTTGTTGAGCCTAGTATTCCTTATGTTGCACCTTTCCAAATAAGGGTTAGAGTTAATTCCACAAATGTCTATCGATATATCATGGATGAATGATCCTCTCCGAGTATTATATCCTCCTCTACTTGGAAATATTTGTGTTCTCTAAAGTTGTTGGCAACTGATAGTGAGTTGTTAGCCTGTAATAGAAGACCTGGTGAATCTATGGGTATTCTTCCTCAATTTCCTATCACTTTAGGTGGGAAGATTGTCTTAATCATTATGGTGGTGGTTGAACACCCTTTATACTTTAATATATTATGTCTATGCTATGAATGATGTGGTGTCTTCACTCTTTCGAGTGATAAATTTTCCTCACAATGGAAGTATTTTCACTATTGATCAACTTGCATCTGATAATCACCATCCTAATTTGAACTTAGTTTAGAATACCCCTTGGTATGTTCCAAGTGTTCAAGTAGACTTTGTCCCACCACTTGTGAACTATGTGGTGTTATATCCTCAATGCTCAATTACTTCTGAGAAGGATCCTTTGAACTATTACTTTCCTTCTTGGGACTTGGTCCCAACATTTGATCAAGTGAATTCTCCTATGGGAGCATGGGACCCCTTGATCCCCTCTTTTGATCATTACAGTTCTCATGATTTCCTGGATGTTGAGTTTCCTTCACAGGAGGAACTTTTTGAAGCGATGAGTTTTAGTTATCAAAGGAGTCCTTGGCCTCAGTCCCACAAGGGGCTTGTCTTGAAGAATTATTATGCATAAGCCACAATTTTGCGTGATTTCATGTACCATATTTTATATATAAGGTACCCATTTTCAAGTTTTGTATTATGTAATACAAGATTTTATCTGAAGTTTATATATGGGATTTATTAACTTCTTGCCTAGTGTTTGAAATTATGTCTACATAACTTTGAAGACTTCTACTTTGGGTATTTTCATGGTTGATCTGCGCTGACAAGTATTCAAAACAATTTTCTTTATTTGCATGTTAGCATTTCCATATTTGCAAAAAAATCATTAGATTGTGATCACTTAAGTTTATTCTTCATAGTTTATGTTGGTTACATTACATGTTTCATTCATTAGAATTTGAATTCAATCCTTAAACTTTAAATTTTCTATGGTTTCAATATAGTGAAGGCTAACCGCAAGGATTTTCAATTGAATAGAAGTTATTATTTGCTTGTTAACTCAAACATCATATATATATATATATATATATATATATATATATATATATATATATAGAGAGAGAGAGAGAGAGAGAGAGAGAGAGAGAGAGAGAGAGAGAGAGAGAGAGAATATATATATATATATATAGAGAGAGAGAGAGAGTAAAAATTGTTCATAATAATTGTCTACATGGCATGAGAATCTACAAGCATTTTAGAACCAAGATTTCCATGGAATAGATAATTTTTCAATACTTTTCATAAACTAGAATTTTACCTTCAAGTCAAGAATTTAGTAGTTTCTTTTAGCAACCAAAGCCTAGGATATATTGTACATTACACTTCACAAGTATACCAACCTCGATTATTGAAT
Organism: Pinus albicaulis; assembly: GCA_034641835.2. Classification (NCBI taxonomy): domain Eukaryota; kingdom Viridiplantae; phylum Streptophyta; class Pinopsida; order Pinales; family Pinaceae; genus Pinus; species Pinus albicaulis. Next base: position 47,759 of record MU968486.1, on the reverse strand, counting down.
TTAATGTTAATAGAATTCTAGTACAATTGAATTGACCAACAAATTCCTAATTCAACAATCAATGATACAACAATAAAACAAAGCTATTTTATTCCTTTAGTAAATTAGCTCTCTACATCTCAAGATCCTCTTTTCCAGAACAATTAAATGTAGAGAAGCAATTAATACCATCTCATTATGATGTACTTAATGAATTGAAGAAGTTTTGTATTCGTATTCCTTTACTACAAGCAATCAAACATATCCCAATTTATTCAATATAGTAAGGGAATTATGCTTAAAGAAACCATGAAGCAAAAGAAAATATCCACAAATGATACATCTTATTGGTAAATTAGTAGATATTATGATGGGAAAAACATATATTGAAAAATATCTTGATCTAAGAAGTCTCATACTTAATATTCATATCAATAATATTACAATTCCTAATACACGTATAGATTTAAGAGCACCAATAAAGGTCATGAAAAAATTTATCATGAGTGATATGTAATTGAATAATCTTCGTTACACACCGACTATTTTTTAATTAGTAGAGAGATCTACTCTTAAACCAGAAGGAGAGTTAGAAGATATTCTTGTCTCCTTAGATTCCTAAGAGTGCCCAATTTATTTTATGGTTTTAACACGTAAAAAAACATGGGACGTCATCCACTAATCTTAGGAAGACCATGGTTAGCCATAATCAATGCATTTATTAGCTTTCGTTAAGGGTACATGAAAATTTCTAATGGTAGTGGAATAAAGAAGTTCACTTTATATCCTGCAACAAAAACAATCATAGAATTAGAAAATATTGAATTGATAAGTAATGAAAACAATTATTAAATAATACAACAAATCTTAACACTTTCACAAGCTATAAGTTTAAAAAAATATATTGAAGAAAATCAAATTACCAATTTCGTCAATAATTTAGATTGTTCTCAATATCTTAAGAGGTAGCGGGGAGGGGGGAACAGTGTTATGTTACACATATCTTGGACATAAATTTTCAAGAAAAATGTACTGTAAATTTTTTTCATCATTATTGGATTCTATGCCATTTATAAATTCTATGTCATAATCTAGTAGCACTCATGTAGAGATCAATCGAGGAAAAACTTTAAATATTAATTAAATTTGTATGAAAAAAAAACATGCCATTGCATTTGCATGGGAATATATTAATATGAGAGAAATAAATCCTAATACATGTATGCATCATATCTATATTCAAGAAAATTCCAAACCTATCAAACAACCTCAAAGATGTATGAATCCTATTTTAAAAGAGATTGTAAAGGAGGAACTATAAAAATTGTTACACAAATTTTATATACCCAATTTATGATAGCGAGTGGGTATCACCATTGGTAATCATCCCCAAAGAGAATGTTAAATGGAAATTTTTCATATGCTACAAAGAATTTATTAAATCTACTTTAAAAGTCACTTCCTCTTCCTTTTATTTATAAATTCTTAGATACATTTGGTATATCATCATTCAACACTCTTGTAGACTTGATGCTCTTTTAATGGCCCTGGGCAGTCCCTTTTCCCATGAAGACTTGACTTTATACTAAAAAAATATATTTCAAAATCCATATGTGACTCTGCCCATACAAAAGTGTGCACATACGTGGGTCCCATAATAATATACCTACGTATACATTTTAAGATATTAAAAAATAAAATAAAATGTTATTTTTCAAGTGGGGTTTACCAAAAGCCCACCTATAGGATCTCGTGGCCTAACTTAAATAACCAAATTGAGGTGGTATATATACACCCCTTGGGTAGGCCTAATGGGGAAGAGAAGAAAGATGTTGACATTATACTTGATTTCTCCCAGATCAAGTCTGCTTTTCTCGTGCCTCCTCCATGTTGAGAAATATGGGGCATTAACATTAGGTGATTTCTCTTCTATTAGTGACTACTTGTGAATTATTTTTACTTATTTAGATTAGGATCTTATTCTTGTTAGCTTATTAATGTCCTTCTTCATCAAATAGTAACCAATGCATGAGCATAAATAGACAAGAGAGACAACATGTAGGCTATGAGCCAGGGACAACACCTCTCAGTATTTGAGAGGAAAACCTGCACAAACTCTTCTTATAGAGATTCCAATTTAAGAATACCAAGAACAAGGCCCTTTATCTAGTAGCCTCTTCAATACCAAGACACAAGTCCTCTTTCATATTCTTGTTTACTCTTCCTCGGTTCCTTCTACTTCAGATTTCGCACCATATGTGACGACATCGAACTGTGATCACTGTGTTTGTCAAGGAAACCAAACTTTCTTCTTCAGTAGTGACCCTGAGTCCTGAACCAAAGTCAATGCCCCTTTTTGGTTCCATCGAGACCTTCTTTCTTGTCACAGTAATGAATCCTTGAAACTATGATTAGAACTTACTTCTCTTATTGTCACTGTAATGTATGTATCTGAAACTCAGAAAGAGATTGGAGCTTTTGTTGACTGAGATCATCCCTTACTATCCCTTTATTTTCTATCTGAACTTGACATCTTAACTTGGCACTTCTTCGCTATCACTGTGACCTGAATATGAGAGGGATATGAATTCCCTTGCCTCTCACTAAATTGTAGCCTTCACCAAATTCTATCCTTCACTGAAATGGTTGTGCGAATCAGAGAAATCAGAAGCAAAATAATTTCTCTTTTTGAAATAATTCCATGCAATTGTCATGAAATCCTTCAAAGGTACAACTCAAATAGCCAACAAGATCTCCATCGATACAACAACCATCAAAAACATATTCATCAACAATCTTATCATTTAACAAAAAGTCACAAATTTTGAGGTAATTATTTTAACATTAAGTTGATATTACTAAAAGACAAGTTTTTGTATGACAAAAAGAAAATATTTTATTCATATGTACATATGTCTTGGTTACATTTCCTATTATCATTTCTTATCATCCTATCATATCATATAGATTATCGTCATTGGGTAAAATTATATTCTATCAAAAATTAATTATTATACCCTACCTTTACTTATATCATGACACTCCTACCAAATTATGCTATGATTTCCACATTCAACCCATTATCTTGGTGATAAAAGTGACAAATTCGAATGATGTTGAATTTTGTTGATGGTGGCTTCCACGATTTCATTTTCTAACCATTTTATGATTGGCCGTGAGGATTGAAAACATGCATTAAATCTTGCATCAAAATTTTTAAAAGAAAAGACTCCTCACTTACAGCCCCGTGTTATCAGTTGCTACAAAGTAAATAAGGGAAATCATTCAATCACATTTTGTTTACTTAATCACCATGGGATTTGTTGTTTGAAGTGAACCAGACAGAACAGAGCTCTTGGAAACATATCCTAAATTTCAAAGGAGGTTTCGCAAGGTTGGATGGCTATCACTTTTACAAAAATCCAGTGAGGGTTAAAAAGTTGTTACAAAGGAGTTTATTGAGACATTCAACAAAATCCGACCTCAAATTGGGGATTTGCAACTTAGGATTACAGAGGAATTTATTGTAGAAGCAACTGAATTTCTAATGGAAGGTGAGAAATGGTTGTGAGAAATGGTTTAAGAATCATAATATGAACAATGATAGTTGGAAACAATTTCTTAAAAACCATGAAGCATTATTCAATTGTACAAAAGGGATTCCTAGAGATATGTTAAAGAAGAAATGTCATGATACCCTCTTCATCACTCAAAAATGCGTGAACTGTGATGGTCTATATGGTTTAAGATTCCTCTACCATGTTAGATTGTTGATATGTTTTAAAGGTAACAAAACATTGAACCTTTCATTTTATTTGCTTAATAAATTGACTAAGATGTCAAAGACAATACAAAAAAACCCTAGAAATCCTTAACAAATTTTATACCATTTTGGTTTGGTGAAAATCTTAGTTTTGCATGAGCTACATCCTAGAAGGGAAAGATGGGAACAATTTTTCCCAAAAATAAGTTTTTTCAACCACTAGAGATAATGGAGCAAGAACAACACCATGAAAATATTCAAGGAAATGTTCAAGACGTAAATTGAAGGGTAAAATGAAGGGGAAGAAGAGAAAAACATAAAAAACTAAAACCCTTGTACACAAACAGTCAACTCTGCTGAAATAAAAATCAATATGTCAAGCTCCATGAATGAGGTATTCTCATAATGCAACTAGAGAGAAAGTATCAATAACAAAATCCCAAAATTGAAGAGACCAATTAATTAAAGAGAGGGGGAAATCTATGGAGTAGAAACCTCTACAAGGAGAAGAACCGATAGAAATATGACTAAGAGTCAGAATCAACAGAAAAGTGAAGAAAAAAACTTAGTGAGAATAATTATATTAAAGTTGATGAGTCAAAAAAGGAACACGTTGATGATGATATATTCTTGAAAAATCTAGTAAAACAATTCAAGAAAATCCCTATTTCCAAACACTACCTGAAGAAGACCCTCATGAGAAATATGATGTTAAAAAGTAGCACATTGTCACAATATCCAATTTATTCACATTAGGATTTGAATATAATTATGTACTTGAGTAGGCTTCAATTGATTGGCCACAAGAAGAAGAAGTGTCGCCAAAATATCTACCACATGAGTAGAGTTTAAAAGAACAAGAATTTTCACCTTTAGCAAGCCCAAAACCAAAGGTAAGCAAAGTTAAAAATTTGAAGAAACCAAATTAAAGAGTTAGAAATCCTTGATAGATATATCGAAGAGGAAAACGAGAGATTAAAATCTTTTATGGAGAAATTACAAAAAGAAAAAGACCAACTCAGAAAGGAAAAGAAAATTATAGTGGAGAAAGCAAGAAAATGGAACAAAATGAGCATATGTAATGTCAATAGAAACATAAGGCTACAAATCAAGCTCATCCAAACAAGAGAACAACAGTACAATGCCTTAGGTTTGAACGTTTTATTGGATGCTACATATAAAATTGAGAAACACGAGTAATAGGGGGGAAACTTGTAAAAGGAACATAGGATTTTTGAAATAAAATCATTACATAAGGTACATGCAACATCTTCTATGTGGGGGAGATCTTAGGGTCAGGAATTCAATCATTTTGGTTACCAATTTCACCACATTAAGCCCACAAACTCCAATTTTGTCATACCTTTTATCACCCAATCACTTGTATTATCGTTGATTTTTCCATTAACACATGGCCATATGACGTGATGAATTTAAGGTAAATTTGCTAAGATTTTATACATATTTTGTCTTATGATTTAGCACTTCATGCTAAAAATGATCCTCTAGTAGGTCACTATAGAAAACACATTTTTTGTAACAACCATGTTTTTTAGCTAAATAGAGAAAGGGTCGATTAAGGTAGCTGCAACCAGCCAAGTGACAAATTGTGAGTTGATAAAGATTGATGGATCAACATGGATGGTTTAGTGTTCATCCAACAAGGCATACATGCAAGCAACGACCTGTTTTGGATGGTCAACCCTAAAATTCAATAGGCATGGTTCTGTGTTAGAACACATAGGTGGAAATGTGGCCAAGTTGATAGTTAATGCATCCATTGACTGGATGAAAATGAAAATGGTAAAAACGAGAGTATAAAGGAATGAATTGGGATTTGAGATACTTTAGCTCAGATCTCCCCTTTTGCGGCACAAGATATTCATTGAATTGGATCCCCTTTTCTAGCTGTAGGAATAATTTGATTCAAATCCTTGAATGATTCAAGGGTATTTTGTGTAATGATTTCTATATAAACTTGTTAAGGATAATATAAAGAAAGTCAATGATCTCTTTATTTTGGTGATATTCATAAATGATTATAGCTTCGTTCATTTTTTCTTTAATATAATCAATAATAGTTTTTATATTTAGTCTTTGATTTGGAGCATATCTAAGAATGTTATTCTAAGTGGTTTTTAGGTAACAAAGAACCTTGCAGGCAAGGCCCACTATGTAGGATATGTGGTTTCCATTTCATTTCGTTTTAGTTTTGTTCTTCTATTATTTTGTTGATGTAGTTTAATTCATTCCATTTCGTTTTTCCATTACTCTGATCTTGTAGTTTAATTACAATTATAATTTCAGATAGTGTGGTGTGATTTATATTTACAAAAGAATGTTGTGTTTAAAATTTCAATTATTTCTAAAGCATATTTTTAGTAACTCCAATGGATAAGATTTGCAACATGATTTCCATTGTTTTTACACAATTAGAAGTCTATAACATTTCTACATGCTTAGATTAAAATTGATAACTGAGTGTGGTATTTTTACACAGTTACAAAGGACACAACACTTCTTTTTGCTTGGATTAAAATCGTTAATTGAATGTGAAGTGGACGTGAGTCATAGGAGCAAGTTATCCTCTATAGTAGAATGCATTTTATCCATTTAGTAAACTAATTCCTGCATACATTGTGTTTATGCTTAGCAATATTACAAACTTTGGTTAACAAATTCAATTCAGTAATTTAAAACAATTAAATTACCAAACAATAGTTAAATAGTAAGATACATGATAATTAAATTCCTTATCAGTGAGTTTCTCTCTTACCCTAGATCCTTCAAATTCATAGTGAGTGAGTGAACTTATGTGAGAATGTTTTATCTATTGGTATTTCCACACATCTAATCCACCTAAGGCTTTGCCACTCACATGTCAATGTTATCTTCAAATTACAAAATTTGTGTTCCATACCATATTATAAAAGAGGTTGATAAAGATGATTTCCATTTCCCTTTCATGGAAATTTTGAGTAAAATGTCTGTAATATTTTAGAAACAAAAAAAAGGTGGGATGATGAACAAAAAATTGTAACTAGAAGTCCAGATACTTAACAAAAAAATTGAGTATCTAGGTTTGAAAAACTAAATAGGTCCAACACAAAAAAGGAGCTAAAAACATGCATAAGTAAGTAGCTAAAAGCAAACAAACATGTGTGGTAGCTTGTTAAACATAATAAATATATCCACCAATCTGAGTAGTAATCGACCCGTACAAGTCACTATCATGAAGGTTGGGGCCCTATCTAGTATACGTTTGATCAATAAAACACTGGTTAATGTTTATTCACATCACTTCTTCATCAAGATAGTAAGTTCAGTTTAGCAAACTTGTTGTGCCATGGTTGAGGAGTAGAGCCATGGTGAGGCTCATGGATTTAGCTTTGATATTCATTGTTCTTTTAAACTAGTGGGATTCTCTTGTTGTGTGGCATACAATGATTCAATGCAAAGGGGTTGAGTGAGGGAGAGAATGAACTTATAAGAGGAGTGGTATGATAATGCATGTGGCTAACCTGAGTATTACATTAGTGGTTTTAGACGTACCAAATCCAATTCCACCTTCCTGAACTATACCTAATCCAAACTAGAAAATATTTGCACAAATCAAAGCTTTAACAGATCGGGTAAACTTACCATTTTTTTAAAGAATATATATATATATATATATATATATATATATATATATATATATATATATATATATATATATATATATATATATATATATATATATATATATATAACTTTAATTTTCTTCATACCATATTTTTAACCAACACAAATCAATTTCGTCAACAAATCTAGTTCCTGACCATCCATGGGAATGCAATGTAAATTTCAAGTGCACACCATTACCATGATCTAACACATATATATAATTTATTGATATGTATTATTGAGTGAATTGAATTGAGAGTCTCAAATCATGTTCCTCTTTTTTTATTTTCTTCAATTTCTGCATTATATTCTTGCATTTATCTATTGTTTAGAAAATACAAAAAAGAACAACCAACAACATAAAATTTCAGGAAAAAAATAATTGGGTTCATTACACACAAATAGAAAGATAACCCAATACACTAGAATTGTCCAGTACAATAGTTACCTCTCAAGGTAATATTAGAAATGATACACTTGCTAAAGTAATGCAAGTACACACACGACTTAAGCATTCTTTATGAATATGTGTTCAAGACACTTATGATGTGGACCCCTCACTCAAGTAGATTCATCTCTCAAATCTATAATAGAGGAATGATATACCATATATCTATGAATTGGATATACTATATCTAAAACACATCAATTACACACCAAAGAGTTTATCATTTCTTTATATGTGACCATCTACTAAAAAAAACATTGTAAAATAACAAAAAAAATCAAAATCATTTGTTTATTTATTCACTAACCATATAGATATTGTATTTGTTTGTATACATGTCACCAAAAAAATAAACCTCAATCATCACAACTTGGGAAAATATAGTATATTAATGGGTTGTTCTTTAATGAAACAACAATGCTATGAACGACCCAACAACAATCATAACAAGAAGGCATTCACTCACTGGGGACCTATATTGTTGTCCATGAATGAATTTTGTTGGAACAGATGGTGATACCAAGTCATATTTGACACCTTCACCTACAATTGACATTGTTTTAAACACCATCTCATTAGACATCTTTTGAATCTCTACAATTTAATTTATGATACAAAATTGAAATTGAGAAGCGATGTTTATTGCTTATCTAGGAAGAGGTTTTAGATTGCCTTTTCAAACTTGATAAATGTCTTTCATTTGGTTACATATCAATTCCAAGTTAGTTAAGACCATAATGTCATTAGTACCGTATTTTTTGTTGTTGCTTTTAGCCTTTCAACAAGGGAAATATAATATGCTTCATTATTTGTAGTCATTCCAATAACTTCTCTCTTACTTTGGAGCACTTGATTTATTGCCCTATTACGAAGAACACATGTGATAATTACTTGAATAAGTATGGATAACAAGACACTTCAATGCATAGTGACCACTTTTGCACCATCTTTATGCTCGAAGGAGCTGAAGAAATATAAAACAATTTTTCTTATTAGAAAATAGGCATTTAGAAAAGTTAGCTACTTATTTGAGTATCATTGTGATCATGTTCTACTGAAAAGGAAAGGAAAACAATAGAATTAATAAAAAGGTGAGAGTGGAGAGACATTTCCAAGATAAAAGTTGGAGTTGTGCTACCTGAATAACTGTGTAAAGGAAATTTGGTCTTGAGGCCTTTTGTGATTGGAAGTATCTGAGGTTGAAAATATGAAGTAAAATCTTGGAACCTGCATATGTGATGACCTAGCAATGAATAGTTTGCTAGAAGTGGAGCATAACACGATGGCAAAGCTCAATGCCTTTTTAGTTGTGTGCACATGTGTAATATATACCATATTGTGAGAGGCCCATTTTATCTTGGAATTGCAATTCAAGGTAGCATTAAGTATAGGTCTCAAATTTTGTGGATGTTTTACTTGGGTAGGGAGATTAGACACAATAGGCTTGAATACATGAAAATCTCAATGTACCATAGTTTCATTCTTGTTGTGAAAAATCCTAATGTTTGATAGATACCTTGATGACATTTTGGAAGATTTTTTAGTATATTGGAAACATACTCAGAGAAACATAGCATGCCTATATTCAGTGGTTTGACTTCTAGATTTTGGTTATTAATAAATCCTTCTAATATCGCTATCACATTAGAGCCTCTTATTATAAACATCCAAGTTTCATTTTATAGGAACATTTTATATGTTGTTTATAAATTTGAACTTTGAAGAGAGTAGTGGAAAATATTGCAGTCAAGTTGGAGCTTAAGGTGGAAAAAATATACAAGTTAATACACAACAATGTTTTCTAAGTAGATATTTTAAAATAAAACTCAATAGTGTTGTAATTTGTTTAGGAGAAAACGTGGGAAGAGAAGGGATAAGAGCATCGGGTAAGGCAATAATTGACGTTCAAGATAAATAGCATAAGAATTCCTAAACCAATCATTGTCAGGTTCACTCTCTCACCTATAGCTCTTTCTCTGCTAATTAATAAAGTTCCCAACGAAACAACTTTAGAAATTCAGAATTGGGATGAATGAAAAACTGCTTTGAAGGTGCTTTAAAGCCACTTTCTTATTTTAATGAGGTTGTTCCATTTCTAATTATGTGCGTTATATAAAGTTCATATTCTAATTTTATGCATTCTACATCCTCTGATTCTACGTGTCCAAAGTTAAGATAGGTAATCCAAGTGAGAAACATGTGGTTTGTGACATCAACCATTCATGTTCCAACTAGCTTTAAAAATGTCTAACAACATTAGTAATTATTTTGGTATTATTACAAAATATGAGAATTGATGTCTAATCAGTTCTACTATGATAAGTGTCTACACTCCCATCGAATATTTTCAATCGAGATAAGACATTTGGAAAGTACGAAACTCCGCTATTGTGCTTTTTATTTCATCAAGAATATGTTAAGGCCACCAATTATTTATCTACTTGACATTGGATTATTACATGCTTTGATGACCAATAACATATAGAGCATCCAACTTTTCCAAACCTAACGTTTCCAAATTTGGTTTTGCATTTGCATATTTGACAGACAGAAGCATCAATAGACAAACACCTAATATAGATATACATGATATACAAAGATTCACTCCTTAGCAATAGATATATAGGTATGTTGGCTTTGTTAAGTGTTGAGCACTTGACCAAGTTGAATGTCGAAATAAGGGAGGAGGAGAAGTTGCATGGGAATAGAAAGCAAGAAGGTCCAGTTTCATTTGAAGGTCTAATTTCATTTGGCTGCAACAAGGTGGTCGCCTTACTGTTTGCACATTCTTCGACTGACAAGAAATAGGAGATGGTGTAAGTTGTAGTAACGTAGTTAACTTTGTAATAGATACTGAATAGATGGAGGTGAGGGCACAAGATTTGAGGTTGTCGAAGGATAGAGAAAAGCGATTTTCAGGGAGTAAAAAAGGTCTAATGGATAGACTACTATATTTTTATTATCAAATTTTTATAATTTAAATCTTTTTATATTCTAATAGAATGATGTTCAATAATAATATTGATTGACTTTTTTAAAATGAAAATTTAAATACAAATGAGTAACTTTTACTTACAAAATTATAACAATCATATCCTTAAAATTTAAATATATATTTATAAAAAATAAAAATTTAAAATAAATTAATTTTGACATCAAATAAAATATATAATCTCAATAATAAATGTAAAACAATTTTAAATTGATTTTATACAATTTTTAAAAATATAATTTTTTTTTATTGTATCTTTAAGCTAAACACTGTGATAATTAAATAAAAAATTATATGTATTTTTGGTTATTATTTATCTACATGTATCTTTGGTTCTTTTTTTATCGTCGAGATGTTATTTAAAAATCACACTAGTGACAAAACAAGGGATCATTAGTTTGAGTAGTTTTTTTAAGTGCAATGAAACAATAAACTTAACATAATAACATTGTCTATCCCAAAGAACGCTAAAATAACTATGGAACCATAACAAAGTTGTCTTAACAAGCCTTAAAATACTACAAACAAAAGTCACTAAGAGTGTGTGATCGTAATATAGACCAAGAAGAGATAGACACATCAATTTCGAAGGGCACATATGCTTATGGGACTAGGAACTACTCTTGCTTCAATGTGTACCATCCGAGTGTATAGATCTTTTAGTTGAGACCAAATATCATCTAGAACCAAGAGAATCTCATCCTTGGCATCATTCTTGTTGAATAAGACTTTGCCTATAAGGGACTTCATACACACACCATAATAGATCAGAAGTGTACAAATATTGATTTTTCCAACCACAAGTGTGCTCCAAAGTCAAGGATCCAGTCCCAGACTATTACAATCTATTTTGAATGTAACAAACAAGCCCACTCACCAACAACCTTGTCCTCTTTTATCTATAATTCTCCCTTAATCAACCTAAAAGATATGTTTATAGTATATTCCAACAACAACAATTATCCAACTTGTTGCGCGACAGATAATACGCAACAAATGAATGAATGATATTTTAACGTCCAAAGAACTAAAAATAATCTATAAGACCACCAACCTCCTTATTTATTTTTGCCCATCTAACCTACCAACAAATACACATTTAATTACTGTGCAACAAGCTGAATAATTGTTTTTATTATTATCTAGGGTAATCGGTAACTGGTGAGAGTTCCCTGAACTAGGCCCAGGATCAAATCCAATTCGCTGCCACTATAAACCTAGGCTAGGTGCAACAGCGTGCACGCTGCACACAATAGCTATGAGACTTATGCCTCAACAAGAGCCGAGACGTCCGCTCTGGGGTCGCCTACTCTTCTAGCCAAGACACAACAGGCATACGTCTCCACGAAGATTTGAACCTAGGTGGATTGGATGAAAATCATCTGACTCCACCGTCAGACCTCCGCTTCACGCACTACAAGCTGAATAATTGTTGCCAACACCCACAACTATGTCAAATAGCATAATGCCCAAGAAACACTGAAGAAACCATGGCCACATTGCCTCATCTACACCTAACTTGTAGGTGAGTCATAGATATCGGAACTGAGAGGGAAAGAAGCCGGAGAGCAGCCCGCAGGAGTCCCAGAAAACCATAGAAGCAGTGGAGGAAGTTAGCGGAAGATTGAAAAATACCAAAAGCGACTGCCTTGCAGCCATTTTTTATTAATATTTAATCAATTTAAATTCAATTGTTATATTAAAATTTAAATCACTTGGATAACATTGTTATCCTTCGGCTCGAAATTCAAACCTTCCTTTACTAAACCGATTAACCAGAAGAGCCAAAAACAAACGATTAACTTAGCTAATGCTCGAAATTCAAACATTCATTTACTAAACCGATTAACCAGAAAAACCAAAAACAAAAGATTAACTGAGCTGATGATATAAAATGAAGAATCTTCACACTACAATCGCTTCAAAATTTAAAATGGGAAAAGGGAAACTAACAAGATACGAAATCATTCCGAATCCACACATTGCTTTTAACAATTGTCTATCCTCTTGCCCGTACACCATAGTTCGATGAGCGACCATGGATTTCCAAATTCTCTCCTCAGGTCGCCTTGACAGATTCTTCATACACCCAAGCTACGTAAACAGATGTGGTGAACTGCCACCTGCAAATTATTATGCCAACATAGCTGCCAGATCCACCAAGGCTTCGACACCCAACACTGCTCTTCTGTCATGGGAATCTTCCCTTACAGTGGACAGGAGGGCTTCCTGCATTAATGTCTTTAGAAATGGTGGGAGGCATTTGTTTGATCTTGCCGAAGAAAACACTGGTAACAAAGAAGAAGAAGAAGAAGGGCCAATTGAACTACCGCGGGGACTCAATCCCTTTGAAGTTCCGGATGCAACTCCACTGCAAAAAACAGCCAGCGTTCTGCTCACAGGTGCCATTGCGCTTCTCCTCTATCGCTCCGTGAAAAGAAGGGCCAAAAGAGCCACTGAAATGGTATTAACTTAGCTGACATGTTATCATATCCATGGACTTTTTATAGTAATGAATTCTATCGCTGGGGAGAAGGAAGCCGTCTAATTTATGGATTTGGTTTACTGTATTTTGAGGCAGAAATTTCGATCTTCAGGGGTTGAAAGTGTGAGAGAAGAAGCCAAGTCGGAAGCCCTGAAATCCCTGAAAAAACTGAAAGTTAACCAGGATGTGAAGGTAGCAGGCTCTCCTTCAGCAATTCAGACCTTGCTGGGGGCAGTTATAGCGGGAGTGATTGCATTTGTGCTTTACAATTTCACCATTTCTGTAGAATCAGCATTAGAGAAGCAAGCCATTTCAACAAACTATTCGGTTTGTTCATTCTCTTCTCATTTTAGTGAATAACTAGATTGCTAATAATTGCGCTAGGATGTTGACAGACATGGTTAACTCTTTGTCATGTTAATTGCTTGTGCTTAAAATTCACCATCAAGGATAAGGCCACACATTCGAATATGGTATTGTATGAAAATTGAAATTAGTAGAAAATTTTACCTCAGGACTAGGGAGGCATGGATTTGGTGCAGAACAATAGGTTGTTTTATTTTGCCTAGCTGCCTATTATTATTTTCATAAGTCAACAAAGCTAGACTGCCAAGCAGGGTTAGTTGGCTGAATCCTAGCCAAATGGCAGGCAGTAGTTTTTTTTTAATTGTTTATCTTTTTTGATCGTCTTATAAATAAATAAAATCCAAGCTGGTGAAGCTTATGGTTCAAAGTGAAATTCTATGCTTATCAGGCACTTCATTGGTTTGTGGACTGCTGATGAATACTCTTCTCCAGGCTCTGTCAGTGCACAAACTGCATAACAATGATGGAAGTCTGAACTTCCTCCGCCTTAGGATTCAGGAGTCATGAGCTTAACCTTATTTATTTCTAATTAACAAAGAATACTTACACCCAAAAAATTGTATAGGAAATATAAGTGCGTGCACTATCCACAATTTTTTTTGTGCCATTTTCAATATAAAGAGAGGTAAAACTTAGAAGAGTTTTACTCTCACACCAACAATAACCACAAAGACTGCAGATAGGTTTCCAAATAATATTTACAGAGGACTGAAAACATAAGGATTCTGTTAGTGTCAGTTTTGGCATCTTGTCACCAGTGATCAAATGGACTCTTATCATGTCTTGTTAGGGTCCCATAGTCAAATTTTTGTCATTTCATTAGGTCTTCAAGCAAAAATTTGGTCACTGGACATTAGGTTTAGGACTATTTTGCACTGTAGTTGGTGGGTAGTGAGGCCAGACATCAACAACGTAGCAGGAGGTGGTACAGAGTCAGAGTATTGCTATCAGGAGGGTAGCAGTACTAGAGCACATTCCTTGCTAAGAGGGAGTGTGGATTTTTGTAGCATTGGATGTGCTCTAGCCTTGAGATTTTGCAGAGAGGGTAAGACACATGTATTCTCCAAGACCCATAAATCGTTTGGGGAAATTCCACCCAGAAGTGACTTAATTAAAATAATTAATCAGATTTTGTTAATTTTTGACAACTAGGTCCAAACTCCATGTTGTGATGCTCAGATGAAGATACCAATATTTTTATTGGGTTCCTCTTTCGGAGAGGTGCAAGATCGATCTAAAGATCATCTTGATCCGATGAGCGGAACATTTATTTTTAATCTATTCAAAATATGTGCAGGTCAGCCTTAAGGTTTTGTGCCCCAGCAGATGTGTCACACACCCTCAATGATGGATATAATTTTATAAATAATGTCAACGTTGGAGGACATTTCACTCATCTCATACTCACACATTCTCTCTCCTCATCTGATTGGTTCGATCACTTGGAGTCTCTTCTCTCTCCACACGTGGGAAATCTGGCAACAACACTTTCTGGTTTTCGGTCTAGGGTTTTTGCAGCAAAGTTTGACTAGCGTTGACTTTGGTCAATGCAAGGTCAAATCAACCCGAAACTCTCCCAAAATCTCGATTTCCAAAATCCGCATTTTTTGGCACTATTTACAAGGCAAAACATTGACTTTGACTTTTCAACGTTGACCTTGCTGCTACTGCTGTTTGCATTGACTGTTGACTGACAACGTTGACTTTTGGGTTGACTGTTTGGCTGTCCTAGAGGGTTGTGTGACATTGTTGGTTGGCTGACCATATTGAGACGTTGCTCGTTGAAGCATCCTGTTGACCGCCGTAACGCACCAACGCACTTATATATTTCTGGCTTCTCTTTTGTCGATCTACTGGTATGTTCTATTAGCATTTTACTTTATTTTTTATGTGATTGCTGTCTAATATTGAAGAGAAAGTAAAGTTGCATCAAGCATAGAACATCTACATAAATTTACATGGTATCAGAGCTGAGGTGAAGACAAAGCCCTAATTTGTAGCAATCACCGAAGAAGAGGATGGGTTCCTCAAACTACAATGGCTTCAAGGCTGATGACAAATTGACTGGGAAGGATGGCTTCCATGCTTGGAGGATGACATTGGATCTTATGTTGGAAGACCAAGATGTCATGGGCTATGTATAAGAAGGGGGAGATCAAAGCAAAACTGATGATCAGGGACTCGATTCACAAGAGTCTGGTTGCCTACATCTCTTAGCTGGGCACATCCAAGGAGATGTATGATAAGTTGGTCAACATGTTCAAGGCCAACAATGTGAATCAAGTCTTATTCTTCAAGAACCAATTGAAGAATCTGAAGAAAGGTAGGGATGAGTCTGTTCAATCATATTTTCTGAAGCTGACCGAGATCAGGAACAATCTGCTGGCTATTGGGGAGACAATAGTTGATCGAGAGATGGTACTCACCGCACTTGGAGGGCTCTCATCTGAATGGCATGTGTTCAACACTACCATTCTCAATAATAATGTGATACCTGACTTTGACGAAGTACTATCGAGATGCGTTCAAGAAGAGACAAGAATGAAGGAGTATGAAAATGAAGGAAATGCTGCCTACGCTGCTCATTCTAGAAAGAAGAACTTTGGTGGTCCAAAGAACAAAGGTAGAGCAGGGGCCCAAGGAAAGGAGGGCAAGTGTTACACTTGTCATAGGCCAGGTCACTATGCTAGAGAATGGCTTTTCAAGAAGGATTCTCCCGATGGTGATGACAACAACAACAACCGGAGGAATGGCAATTAAAGGAACAACAGGTTCAAGGGAAAGAGGAAGGCTCTCTCCGGCGGAAATGGTCAACCTTTCAAAAGGTCGAGAAATTCCAGGTATGAGGAATCAAATGTTTTTTATAAAAGAAATGAATTCATTCTTGTATCTGCCCTCTCTATTGCATCTCCACTCGACACTATGGATGTATGGTTGATAGATAGTGGTGCCTCAAGGCACATCACTGGGTTCAAGGAAGCACTCTCTGATATAGTTGAGAAGGATAATAATCTGGAAATTATCCTTGGAGATAATGCCACATATCCCGTGAAAGGGACAGGGGTTGTGACCCTCCACTTGTCTCAAGGTCAAGTCCTTCGCTTGCAGGATGTACTCTATATACCTAATTTGAAGAAGAACCTTGTGTCTATATCGGCCATGGAAGACAAAGGTTTCAATGTGGCATTCATTGATGGAAAGGTGCGCATGCGGAAGAAGAGCTTCAAGGAAGCTATCACGATTGGATTTAGAGTTGATACACTCTACCAGGTTGGAGGAAGTCCACTGAGAGTGATGACGTGTGATACTATCCGACAGACTGGCACCAGAGGTTTGGAAACCTTCACTACAAAGCCCTTCCCGACAAGGAAAGTGGTGACGGGGATGCTCGAGTTTTCAAATAATCATGAAGGTGTATGTCAGGGTTGTGCTGAAGGAAAGCATACAAGGGGACCTTTCCCCTCAAGTGTCGCAAAGACATCTGATGTCTTGCAATTGATACATTCTGCTCTGTCTAGTATGCTGCCTATGACATCCTTGGGAGGACGTTCTTATTATATGACGTTCATAAATGACTTCTTTCGCAAAACCTGGATATACTTCTTGAAGAAGAAGGATGAGGCTTTCATGTGGTTCCGTACCTTCAAAGCCTTGGTGGAAAATCTGACAGGGAAGAAGATCAAGATTTTGAGGACCGATAATGGCATTGAATATGAGATGAACGAGTTCAAGAGCTTTTGTAGAGAAGCTGGCATCAAGAGGGAGACCACAACTGTCTATACTCCCGAGCAGAATGGCGTTGCTGAACGAAAGAACAAGAGCATTGTGGAAGCTGCCCGTGCCATGCTATGTGACCAGGGTCTACCGAAGTTTCTATGGGGAGAAGTTGCGAACACTGCTGTGTACATACAAAACCGATGCCCGCATTTCGCACCGGACTCCAAAACTCCTGGAGAGGTTTTCTCTGGTAAGAAACCCGACGTCTCACATTTTAGAGTTTTTGGATGTCCTGTTTATTTTCATGTGCCAAAAGAGAAGAGGAGCAAGTTGGATGCTTCTGGGAAGAAGGGAATGTTTGTGGGCTACAACGAAACTTCGAAGGCCTATAGAGTCTATGTGCCTGGTCAAAGGGAAGTGGAGATATGCCACGATGTCACTTTTGACGAAGATGCTTCCCTGAGAAAAGTAGTCAATCTTTCGAGATCTGAGGAAGATCATGAAGCAAGGCCTGGAAATCAAGAAGAACCGAAGGATGAGACGATGCCTGATGCTGAAGGATCGATGGACCCAATTGATCCACCTCCTTCACTGGGGAGAGACCATCATGGCTCAGGGACACTCTTGAGGATGTCGAGGGACATATGGCCCCAAAGGGGACATTCTGTGAAAGAAAGAAGCCGAGTAGATACCAAGGGTATCTAGCAGCCATGAGTACTATTGTACAATCTGAGCCTGGATCTTTTGAGGAAGCTATAAAGCATCAAAGTCTGGAAGGATGCTATGCACGAAGAGTATGAGTCCATAATGAAGAATGATGTCTGGGATGTGGTTCCAAGACTGGAGGACAAAGCCGTTGTCACCTCGAAATGGCTCTACAAGATGAAGCATGGATTTGATGGAAGTGCTGAAAAGTTCGAGGCAAGATTCGTTGCCTGTGGCTTCTCTCAAAAGGAAGGCATAGACTATGATTACATATTTGCACCTATGGCCTGATATACCACCATCCGATGTATCATAGCCCTTGTTGCTACGCATGGATGGAGTCTTCATCAGATGGATGTGAAGACCGCATTTCTGCATGGTGCGATAAAGGAAGAGGTGTATGTAGAGAAACTTGTAGGGTTCGAAGTCCAAGATCGGGAAACCCATGTCTGCAGGTTGAAGAAAGCCCTCTATGGGCTGAAGCAAGCACCCAGAGCTTGGTACGAGAGGATAGATAGCTACTTGATGAAGCTGGGCTTCACTCGTAGTAATGCTGATTCGAACCTTTACTTCAAGGTTGATAGAGAGAAGCCTCTCATTTTGGTGCTGTATGTGGACGACCTCTTCCTGACAAGTGTTGACCCTCTCATTCATCAGTGCAAGAGGGAGCTCGCTACTGAGTTCGAGATGAAGGACCTAGGACTGATGCACTACTTCCTAGGCCTGGAGGTCTGGCAGAGACCTGGTGAGATTTTCCTTTCTCAAGGAAAATACATTGTGAAGCTTTTGGAAAGATTTGGTATGGTGGACTGTAAGTTCGTGTCAACACTGATGGAGCTCAATTTTAAGAAGTTGAGTGGCAACGCTGTTGGGCCCGTGTTAGCAAATCCTACTGAGTATCATCAACTAGTAGGGGCCCTGATTTTCTTAGCGAATACTCGTTCGGACGTATGTTTTGCAGTGAACACTTTGAGTCAACATATGGTTGAGCCTCATCACTTTCAATGGGTTGGCGCCAAGAAACTCTTGAGATATCTATGGGGGACGATAGACCATGGGCTGAGATACACTGCTAGGAGTATGGCACTTCATGGATATACTGATGTCGATTGGGCTGGCAGTGTGGTGGATCACAAGAGCACATTTGGATGCTGCTTCACACGTAGATCTGCTTCGGGCAGGAAACAAAAGGCCTTGAGCACCGCTGAGGTCGAATACATTGTAACATGTATGGCCTGTTGTGAAGTCACTTGGTTGCGAAAGCTCTTCCGTGAGCTGTTCGAGCATGTGTTAGATGTTACCGTTATCCTTTGTGATAACCAGAGGGGGATTCGTTTGTCATAGAATCCCGTGTTCCATGATCGATCCAAGCATGTTGATGGTTGGTACCACTTTATCCGGGATATGGTACAGCGAGGCACCGTAAGGCTCGATCATATAGGAACTGATGAGCAGGTTGCGGATATTCTCACAAAGCCCCTGGGGAAGGTCAAGTTCCTAACCTTCCGTGAGAATCTTGGTATCGTGGAAGGACCCTATTCTGAGGGTCCTGTTGGACGATGAGCTCTAGGAGCTCTGGGGGGGCTTGGGGATAAGCAACCACAGGGCTAGGCTTGCCAAACCTTGTTGGTGTGCTTTTGCCCCACCGTTGTGATGATTGAGTTGGTTCACCTCTCATTATCTGTGCCTCGTATGCATCCTACCCATTGAGTTTACGGCTCATGGGAAGTACCTCTCATTTGGCCAGTGAGGTGGGAAAAGCTAGAGACTAGTAGCAAAGATTGATGGACGCATCAGAGATTGCCGTACTCTCTATCTAGGATGGCACGGTCCAACCACTTGATCTGGGATCAAGTCTAGTGAGGTTTCGGACCTCCTATTGACTTCGGGTCAAATAAACCAACTTCGGGTTGGTATGAGACTCTTTGTGAGTCCTATAGAGGTTTCGGACCACTAGGCTGAATCTGTCAGCCGGGAATGATGTCTTTGTGACTGACCCACTTTTGTTCTGAAATAAAGAAGCTAGCAAAGCAAGTTACGGAGGGATGACGCACGATGTTTGGATTGCACAGGTGGATGGAGTTCTCCCTAGTTGAGAGGGAGTATTAATTTTGGACAACTAGGTCCAAACTCCATGTTGTGATGCTTAGATGAAGATACCAATATTTTTATTGGGTTCCTCTTTTGGAGAGGTGCAAGATCGATCTAAAGATCATCTTGATTTGATGAGCAAAACATTTATGTTGAATTTATTTTTAATCTATTCAAAATACGTGCAAGTCGGCCTTAAGGTTTTATGCCCCAGTAGATGTGTCACACACCCTCAATGATGGATATAAATAAGGTTAACGTTGGAGGACATTTCACTCATCTCATCCTCACACATTCTCTCTCCCCATTTGATTGGTTTGATCACTTGGAGTCTCTTCTCTCTCCACACGTGGGAAATCTGGCAGCAACACTTTCTGGTTTTCGGTCTAGGGTTTCTGCAGCAAAGTTTGACTAGCATTGACTTTGGTCAACACAAGGTCAAATTGACCCAAAACTCTCCCAAGATCTCGATTTCCCAAATCCACATTTTCTGGCACTATTTCTGAGGCAAAACGTTGACTTTGAATTTTCAGCATTGACCTAGCTGCTGCTGCTGTTTGCGTTGACCATTGACTGACAATGTTGAATTTTGGGTTGACTGTTTGGCTGTCCTAGAGGGTTGTGTGACATTGTTGGTTGGCTGACCATATTGAGACTTTGCTGGTTGAAGCATTCTGTTGACCGCCGTAACGCACCAACGCACTTATATATTTCTGGCTTGTCTTCTGTCCATCTACTGGTATGTTCTATCAACATTTTACTTTATTGTTTATGTGATTGCTGTCTAATATTGAAGAGAAAGTAAAGTTGCATCAAGCATAGAACATCTACATAAATTTACAGATTTTAATATTTCCTAAGTTTAAATTTAGGAATATGATTAATTAAAGGATATTAATTAAGTTAGGTGTGAATATTCTAGAAAAAGGCATGGATTGAGTCTAAGTTAATCTGAGCCATCGATTAAGATCTAATCATGGTCGTTGATGTCTCAACGAGAGATTATAAGAAGAAACTTGATGGGCACTTGGAGAACACACCGAGAGAGAGATCAAACTTGCTGGCAGATCGATTTTCCAGAGTAGCAGCGTTGAGTTGCTGGAGAGAGAGCCAGTGAGCTCATTGCAGTGAGAGAGGGGCAGGGATAATATTTCCAGAGGAAAGTTTTCCAGATCCGGTGAGTGCATAACAGAGAGACAATAGTTCCACAGAGAGGCAGTGCAAAGGCCATGTAGAGGCTATGTAGTGCTTTAGAGGAGATTCGCAATTTTGTAGGGTGACAAAGAAGATTCCGTGCCAAAAGCTTGAGAGAGCTTCCTGAGGCCAAGAGGGTCTAGTTTCCAGACAACAGAAGATCAAAGGCGAGGAGAAAAGGTGCTCCTAGCTGTGTGACGCAAAACTGCATAGGGTGACACAGTCACTGCGCAGAGGCAGCACAGAGCAACTCTTTCAGAGCTAAGGTCAGTGCCAAATCACCTATGGAAGTGAGAATTTTCTCACTAGATTGTTTGTCAGTTATTTCTTTGTATTGGATAGCCAGTTTGGACATCCAAATATTTGTACTCAGATTTGCTACTGCTTAATATTAAAACCCTTAGCTGCTGCACTGGTTTTCCGAAGTTGGGTTTTTCTGGGGACTTAGTCCAAAAATAATTGTGTACTTATGTGTGTGTGCATCTAGTCTTTCCTGCGTTGTATTTATTTTCTGCAGTATTTCTTTGTGAGGGCTGTAGCGTATTGATTTCGATATTTAGCGTAGTACACGATAAGTAATTTGTTCAGTGAAATAACAATTAGAAGAAATCTAATCAATTGCTCTATTAGGATTCCGAGTAACGGAATTTTCACACTTGGATGCAACTATAGTACTTGGCATCAGATAGGGGCAAACATATAGGTTGCTGAGACAACCTATCTGAGGGGATATTGGATACATGATCAATGTCAGTTGCTGAGAGGAAGCAGGTGACGAGGAAGAGTGATTCTTCAAGTACTTCCAGGTGCCTCAGTTGGTATGATATGACATTGATGGATGCTCAAGAGTAGGATCCTTAGAGCATGGTTGGATGTGACAGGTTCTTAGCTCAGGTTTCAAATTAGGTAGCAAAACAGGCTTCAATGTTAGAGCCTAGAGGGAGCAACTATAGATACTTATATGGGTTTGGAGATAGATTCAACTGGAGGAGGTTCTTCCAGAAGTACTTCCCTTGCTAAGAGGGAGTGTTGAGCTTTGTATCTCGGAAGGTACTTCTAGTCTCGCGTCTTGACTAGAAGGACCTTGACTTTCCCGAGTAGGAGCTTGCATTCCACATGTAGTGTGTGCAAGTGAGTTGCACGCATGTTGATGTGATGTGCATGTAAGGCAAGCTACATTTATGACTTGTTCTTGAGTTAGAGTAGAGAAAGCTAAAGATAAGATAGTTAACTAAAGTAATGTCACTTATCTTCAGTTAATTTGACGAGCTAATTTTGGTTGTCAATCTTAGCTTAGGAAAGTTATAAATTGAGCCTAATGTGAGGTGCTTAAACACAACAAAAGCACAAGATAGAGAGAGGATTCTCAGTGAGCGTGTGCTGATTCCAAGAGAGTGTGGTGAAGCTGTGATTAGTTTTGTATTTTTTCAGTTAGGTCATTACCCAGGACGAGAGCCCAAGTAAGTTCCGTGATTAATTTATTAATAAATAAATGTTGATTCGACATAAATATGTTTATGTGTATGTGATTCAGATCAAGTAATTTTTGCTTCTTCTAAATATTTTGGTTAGGAACATAGTTGTGTATTCATTCAATTAATAATTTTTGGGGACCGAATACCAGGTGCTGGGTTCGGGAAATTCTAACACACAATGGTGTTTAAGAATGTTACAATAGATATAGGTACCCCTGCTGAAAGAGGGGTAGCATGGGCCTTTCCTTTTATTTAAGGTCACCGCTCTTCAAATAAAGATATATTGGGTTTTGTATGCATAAGTGGAGTTTGTCCAAGTCGATATACTTCTCTCTTTTTTGAGCGAGTCCTGTGTCCTTCCATTTTGCAGTGATAGGGTCTGGTTGTTCTTCTCATCTTGCTTTCCCTCAACTTGTATCAATTCTATTTTCACTGAGCAAGTCCTGTACTTCAACAATTGAAGTTTTCCAGCTTCTCAGATTGCTCCTCACGGTGCTCAATAGCTTATCATTTACCAGGATACACTTCGGGGTTTTTTTTTGTTTGCTAGGAACTTTTTCTTTGCTGCACTTGGACATCTTTCTTATTGTAGTTTTTGATCTTGATTGAAGGCTTTTGCAAGGTCCTTAGAGTTCTCTTGCAGTTGTATACCCTAACTTCTTATTTGCTCAACAAATTAGCAGTAGAATATGTCTCTTTCTTTAATTCAAATTATGTCAGTGGCAATATTTGTGCTTATTTATTAACATTTTACTTTCCTGATTATTTTGGACAGATACGCCAGGTTACAATAACAATTCGGTAAGAATTTTCATGCCAATATTCTTTTTTTCTGCATTATAAGTATTTTATACTAAATAGATTTTGTTTGCATTAAGAGGTAATTTGTATTAATCTCAGCTACATTTTGAAATATAACTCTAGAAAATTGTGGACAAATTTTGTGGCTTTGGAAAATTGCATGTGATTCAATGATTGATACAGAAGTCAACAATTATATCATTGCTTTTGAATATTATGTAATAAAATTTGTCAGGTAGTGTACTTGAAAGTGCAATGCATGTATGCAATTTTTTGAGCAGAGGAAATGCGCACACAAGTTGAATAAAATGAAAATAAATAAGTTGGACAAAGTATTAAAAACTATAATGCTTTTCATTTATTTGAGATTGTTTCCAGCATCAGATCAATACTGCTTTAGATCTAGTAGGTTATCCCTAAAAAGTATATACAGAAGTCAACAATTATATCATTGCTCTTGAATATTACATAATACACTTTGTGTCACGTAGTGTGCAAGTGCAATGCATGTATGCAATTTTTGGGCCAGAGGAAATGGTTACAAAAGTTGAATAATATGAAAATAAATAAGCTGGACAAAGTATTAGAGTTTATAATGCATTTTATTCAATTGGGATTGCTTCCAGCAACAGCTCAATACTGCTTTAGATCTTGTACGTTATCCCTAAATAGTATATACAGAAGTCAACAATTATATCGTTGTTTTTGAATATTACATAATACACTTTGTGTCATGTAGTGTGCTTGAAAGTGCAATGCATGTATGCAATTTTTGGGCAAAGGAAATGGGTAAAAAAGTTGAAAAATATGAAACAAAATAAGCTGGACAAAGTATTAGAATCTAGAATGCATTTCATCCATTTTGGATTGCTTCCGTCATCAGCTCAATACAGCTTTAGATCTCGTAGGTAATCCCCAAAAAATATATCTTGAAATCAAGAACATACAGAACAAATAAATAACTAAAATAAACTGGGCCAATCTACTGCATGCCATTTTTTCTTTTTAGGTGGCTCAATGAACTTCTATTTTGATTTCTGTTTAATGTGTTCATCCATATATAGGCCCTTTCTAGGTCTTCCTTTCACAGCCATCCATACATATTACATATATGTCCTTGGCTTGTCATTATTATTGCATACCATAAGGGTTGCTCTCTAAATAGGACATATACCAGTACAACATTGAGAGCAACAAGCTATATCTACTGAATATATTGACTGGAAGAAAAAATTAAAAATACCTTCAAATACACATTTGTAAGTTTTGTCTCACGTGTAAGTTTAAAATCAAGTTTTGGCAAAAGGCATGTTATGGATGATTTTAATTGCTTTGCACCGAACTCTTCAACAATAACAAACCAAATTGTTTTAAATATGCAGTTTTCAATCTCTGTGTCACCGATCTGTTTTGCATCCAGAATTGGTTTGGCTCAGTCAGCTTAGTATATTACAATGTGTTTCAGGCTTCTTATATTGATTTATAGGCCGACAAATTTATATAGATCATTTTAAATTCCATTGCACCTGTACAACACTATTTGCCTTCATCTATTACCTCTGGGACTGGCTCAGCCTTGTCAGCTGAAGTATATTGCTATGGATCTCAGGCATCAACCATTGATTTAAGCTGTCTAAGGTTTTTGCAGTATGCTCTGTCATTCACTTCCATGATTCTTTTTTATGCATAACATGTTTTCCAATTTTGCAAGGCACCTTCAATTACATTATATTTAGTCTTAGGTGTTACAACAAAACCTAGCTCCCCCTCATGATGTAAAGTCCTAAGCATCAAGGGGCTAGTTTAATGCACTTAAGAAGACTACGCAGTGTCACCACAATAGCTCTTCCTCACACTTCTGGTTGGCTCTTTTTCCAACTGAAGGGGGTTTTCCTAAAGATAAGATTGCTAAAGCTATAGAGTGGCGGCATGAGGTGTTTTAATGAAGAGTAAGCCTGACTAAAATGTATGGTAGTAGTATAATGGAAAATAAGTGGTGTAAGAAAGGAGAATGTAGTGTTGAATTTTGTAGCTATGGTCTGTCTTCATAATTATTATTTTAGTCATTGATGTATTTGTAAAGCATGTTCTTCATGCAATTGTCAAAAGATAAAATTCTGAGGCATGTTCTTCATGTCCTTTTTAAAAGAAGAAAATTTGAATTTTTGAAAATTAATTTTTGGCTCCAAAGAATCCAGGTCGGCCCTCCTGCTAGTCAAGTTGGCCCCAATCTAAGAGGCACCCATTCGGCCCAGCAAAAGACTATATAAAGCAGTCGACCTACTTCTCCAAGGTGCAATTCGGATCATCTATCTATCTATATTCTTCTGTTCATCTAGCGAAAGAATCAAGGAAGAAGGAAGGACGAAGTTAGCCCAAAGAAGAAGCTCTCTCTCTCTAGATGTGTGAGCTTCTCCCTGCTGCAATCCTAGCACATGTGGATCAGAAGGACTGAACTTTTGTGAGGTATGAAAGGCTGCAAGACTGAAATTTCTGAGGCCACACTGAAGGACCGAATTCTTGAGATGGTGCAGGACCGAATTCTTGAGATGGTATAGGATCAAACCTCTGAGGAAAGGCAGCAGATCAGATCAAGATTGTTGGGCAGACTTATGACTTGACTAGGAGGGAGTGGACCAGGGTTGACCAAACATTATTAATGACTAGATGATCTAGGTGTGTCTCTGATCCAGGTGGATATTAGTGGCCACTCGCCGATTCCACTTGGGGCCCCACTATTGTTTCTTTCAGTTTTTCCAGTTTCCTTAATTGTAGCACAATTTACTATTTTTAGCAGTTTTTCGGGTCCTGAACTTCCGGAGCCGTTTTGAGGCCTTAAGCGGTTTTTTTTTGGAAAAGTCGGGAGCAACATGGAAGTTCATTTGATGTTGCTCACATCAAAAGTTGTAGTCCTCAGATAGATCTTTATAACAAGGTATTGTGCGCATCAAACAGAGATCGTATGCCAAAGTTACGTCCCTGGGAAGATTGATGTACCAATTTACCCAAACGGGGCCCATAGTTTGGCGCTTCATCTCCTAGGGTTAGGTTTTTGGGTGTTTAGAGTTATCCATTGTTTCTCAATAATAAATAGACCCTCGAGCCTCATTGTAACACAATTCAGAGGCCTGTAGCCGCCACATCTCTTCTCAGAGATAAGCTACCAACGCCCTAGCTAGTTTATTTCCATTCTGTCTGTAAGCATATTTCAGTTATTTGTTATTAATGAAATGAAGTTTTATTTCTGCTGCATCTTTGCTTTTATGTATATTTTTGTATTTCATTGTGTTCCTGCATAAATTCGGATCAGTGGTATCAGAGTGGTCTGCTCTTTCTCTATCCTTATTTGCATGTCTCCAACGAGATTGGGGTATAAGGAGTTAGGGCTTGATCTGGTTGGACCTTTGCAAGATCAGCCTCGCAAACCCTGACGACGGACCATGGGGGAAGAAAAAAAAGATGAGGGAGCAAGAGATCCTATCAAAATATTGCTCGAGGAGGTCCTCAAGAAAAAAAGGAACGCGATGATGGATAATTTTGCCCAGATCCTTCAACGACTGCCCACCAGCGGTGCATCTACATCTAGCAGTCACTATGGAGGCACCATTCCTTTTAAGGTACAAGTAAACTTTGACATTCCCATATTTGAGGGCCAAATAGATGTAGACACCGTTGATAAATGGTTGAATTTATTAGAAGGATATTTTTCGGTTCATGACTTTTTCGACCGGGAGAATATTATTTTTGCACTCCTCAAAGTCGTCCCCCATGTCAAGGACTGGTGGGAAACCTACTTTGAGAAAAAGGACGAGGGGGAACCCTCTCTGTTCTCGGTCGTACCCACTTGGAATTCTTTCCGAGACGCCATCAAGGAACAATATTACCCCGTGGGCAGCTATGAGGATAGGTACATACAATGGACTATGCTGTAGCAACAAAGGGATCAAGGTGTACAGTAGCTGGCGAATCTGTTCTATACCCTGCGCACAAAGTTGGGTATCAAAGATTCAGAGAAACATTTGGTGCTGAAGTATCGCAGTTGTCTGCACAAATACATTCAGGAGGAAATGGAGTTCCTCGACATCTCCTCTCTTGGTACGACATACTGGTATGCTGCTAAGATTGAGCAGAAATTCCAACATAAGAAGCAAGACTTTGGATCTGCGAATCAAAAGCAAGGGAAAGGTGCCCCCAAACCGTAGAACAAAGGACAAAGCCAAGGCATGGCGGTCAAGGACAACTTGCCAAATCCACAAGAAAAGAACAACGCCACGAAGCCAAAGCAGGACACGGGAAAGTGGTGTGAGTTCCATAAGAGCTCCACTCACAACACAAGTGAGTGTCGGGCCAAGCAGTCACTGGAGGCCGAGATGAAGGCTTTTGAATCAGATGCATGCTCTGACTCTGAATCAGAACCCGACAAGGGGAATGACAAAGGCAAGCATATTATCGATGCAGAGCCCAACGCCACCGTTGCCACTTTTGAGATTTTGAGGTGTTGGGGTAGCATCAGATGTGCTCTAGCTCCCAAAATTTGTGGAGGGACTAGAGTATGAGATCTCCAAGACCCAGAAAGCGATTTAAGAAATTCCATCCTGTTTAAGAGATATTTAATTAATTAATATTTATAATTAAGGACCCTAAGTCTAACTTAGGAAAATTAAAAGATTAAAGTTAATTAAATTAAACATGTGATGAAAATGACTTAAGTTACATGGATCAAGCTTGCTTTTAATCTTAGCCGTCGATAAGAGATTAGATCACGACTGTTGGTTTCCCAACGAGAAAAGTATAAAGGAAAGGCTTGGGGTCAGTTGGAGAAAACACGCAGTGGTAGAGCACTGAGACTAAGCTGGAATTCTAGGGCATGGTTTGCTAAGAATTTTCAGAAGTGTTTCAGCTGCAGTGAGGGGTAGTATTGGCAAGGGATGGTTTGATCGCAGGCCAAGAGTGCAACAAGAGGCAAAGAAGCAGCAGTTTGAGCAGCACAGAGAGGGCAGCAGCTACGCAAAGCAGCCACAGCCTAGCAAGGGCAGCACAGAGGCTTCAGGGGCTACGCAGGGCTGACGCAGACCTAGAAAGGGTAGCGTAAAGGCAGCAGGAGGCTAGCAGGGCTTACGCAGGCCTATCCAGGGTAGCGCAGGGGCTGCGTAACCCAATCTGGGGTGACGCAGGCCCTTCCTGAGCAGCACAGGGGATGACGCAAGCTATCAGATTTGACACAGAGGGCTTCAGAGCAGCGCTGGGGTTTCTGAAGACTGAAAAGGGTTGAGTTCTGTAAATCCCATTTGAGGGTGTGAATCAGTCAGTTTTTCTGTCTCCAGAACAAAGGTATAGCTGCAATTTTATTTCTCTGTTGAGTTAACTAGTTGGTGCCCAAATTTGGTGTACTTAGAATCTACTTAATAATAAAACCCTCTAGCAGCCAGAAGATCGGTTTTCCTGCATTGGATTTTTCCAGGGATAGTTGTCCAGAAAATCCATGTGTCACTTTGTCATTGTGCATGTATTCAGTTTAGATCTGTATGTATAGGTTGTTGATGTATTTACTTCGATATTAATGCTGAATATTTCACATTAATAACTTAATGTAAGTAGGAGAAGTAAATTTGAAAATTAACAGTAGGGTTTCTGTTTGAGATATTCAGAAATTTTCATAGCCACCACGAAGATCCAGAAGGAGGAACCGGAAGATCCAGAGGAGGAGGTGCGTCTCTTCCACTCCCAGATGTGGGTAAAGGGTTCCCCGCTACAGTTCATTGTCGACAGTGGGAGCCAAAATAACCTTATTTTAGCAGAGGTCGTGAAACGGTTGGGCTTGCCGACCACAACACACCCACATCCGTACACCATCGGGTGGCTTCACCAGGGACGGGATCTCTGCGTCAGCCAACAGTGCCGCCTTCCCTACAACATCAAGCCCTTCACAAATGAGGTATTATGTGACATTGCTCCTCTTGATGTTTTTGATGTATTATTAGGCCAACCATACTTGTGGAAGCGATATGCTGTGTATGAGTCCCGACCTCGCGCTACTATTGTTACTTTGGTCAATAAGTTGTACAGGATACCAGAGGTAACACCGCCTGCTGCTATCTCTTTGGTTATTGCAAAACAATGTAGTAAGCCCATTTCCAAAACCAAGAAATTTGTTTTCCTAATGATCCGCCCTCAGGGCAAGAAGAAGACTATGGCCACGACCTCTAGACAGGGCTCCTTTGCACGACAACAAATGAACAAGGTTGTGGAGGAGTACAAGGACATCTTCACCTCACCTGCAGGGGTGCCTCTGCACTGTCAGGTCAAGCACCCCATCGATTTGACCCTAGGTGCACCACTACGCAATGGACCTATCTATCGGTGCTTTGTTATGGAGAACGATGAAATCAAGAGGCAGATTCAGGAGCTACTGCCGAAAGGTCACATCCAGCCGAGTTCATCGCCCTGTGGGAGCCCGATCGTGTTGGTGCAGAAGAAGGATGGGACTTGGAGACTTTGTATTTACTATCGGGCGCTGAACAAGATGACTATCCGGAATAAGTACCCGATCCCACAGATCAATGAACTTCTGGACCAACTCAAAGGCGTGAAATATTTCAGCAACATCGACTTGAAGTCCGGGTATCACTAGGTACCAATTGAACCTTCCGATGTGTGGAAGACTGCCTTCAAATCCAAGGAAGGCCTTTTCAAATGGCTGGTCATGCCTTTCGGGTTGACAAAAGCTCCCGCAACGTTCACGAGGCTGATGGACGACATCCTGCGGCCATTTACCAACTCATTTGTAGTAGTGTACTTGGATGACATCTTGATCTTTAGCCAGACTTGGGAAGAGGACCTCCACCACATCCGATAGGTCCTCTAAGCACTGCGGCAACACAAGTGTGCCAATTTGGAGAAGTGCACTTTTGGCATGACCAAGGTTCAGTATCTGCGATACATTATTGATGAGCGGGGTGTACATGTGGATCCAACCAAGATCTAAGTCATTCGAGATTGGCCAACCCCAACCACTCTAATAGAGATTCGCATCTCTCTGGGTCTTGCTAATTTGTACCGTAGGTTTTTGTTGGGATTCTCTCATATCACTTGGCCTTTGAGTCAAGTCACTAAGGGAGGAGCAAAAACAAAATTATTTTGGTCGGAATATCAATAGAAGGCATTCGTACAATAATCAATTGAAACATCACCTCTGCTCTGCCCCAGTGCCCACATTACCAGACTTGCAACAACCATTTGAGATCGACACAAATGCCTCTGACTATGCTATTGGGGCAGTTCTTACTCAATAGGAGCATCCAGTGGCATATCACAGTGGGACACTGTCCGACACAGTCTGCAAGTATCCCACTTATGACAAAGAAATGTATTCCATTGTGTAGGATTGCTGACAATGGAAGCATTACATTTTGGGGAAGGAAACGGTCATCCACACAGACCACCGACCCTTATAGTTCATACAGACGCAATGGAAGTTGCAGAACGATCGCCATCAGAAGTGGTCCACATATCTGCAACAGTTTCATTTGAAAATCAAGTACAAGGGCAACAACAATAATGTTGTAGACTGCCTCAGCTGAGCATCGATCATGGCGCTAATGACCGTTCTCAACTCTTGTGGGCACGAGACTTTTGATTGGCCGCTTCTCTACAAGAGCGATTCGGAATTCAGCCACACATACAAGACACTCTTGGAGGGTACACAAGTTCCAAATTTTCACTTCCAGGATGCACTGCTATGGCACCTGGGACACCTTTGTGTTCATTCAAGCGAGCGTGCCAAGATGATTTGGGAAGCGCATTACAGTTAGGTCACTAGGCATTTCGGGGTCGAGAAAACAGTGGCAGTACTGCAGAAGTATTTCTATTGACCGAACCTTCGAAAGGATGTCGAGAAGCACATCAGATCCTGCACTGCTTGTGCCATTGCCAAACCGACCATCAAGAAGCAAGGCCTATATACTCCGCTACCTACCCTTAGTCGACCTTGGGAATCCATCTCCATGGATTACATGTCAGGCCTGCCTTCTACTAAGCATGGAAACGTACCGTGTTCTTTGTTATGGTCGCTGATAGATTCTCAAGATGGCTATTTTGATGGTCTCGTAAGAAGAATATCAGCAGGTTCACCGTTAAATCCCCTTGAACGCAGTGGGTGCACTTTGGGATCCTACAGCCTATCATCTAAGATTGGGATAATAGGTTCTCAACACATTTTGGTCCAAATGTCACGACGTGCAACAAACACCAAGTCCACATCTTTCCATCCCCAAACTGATGGCCAGACAGAGGTCGTCAACAGGATGATCGTACACATTCTGTGCATGTACAATTCAAAGAATCCACGCACATGGGATGAGAGCCTTCCCTATGTACAACACAGTTATAATCGGGCTGTCCACAGCTCAACCGACCACAACCCCTTTCATATGGGCTTGGGATTCAAGCCACTATGTCCCATTGACATAGCCATTGCATCTGCGGCTACTTAGGCCGATTCGGCTCATGTCCAGTCTAAAGCTGACAAGGCAAACAACTTCATTGAGCACATTCAACACATCCGCCAACAGGTTCGTGACATATTGGACAGAGCCAATGCTAAGTACAAGCAACAACATGATCAACATTAGGTGCCACACAACTTCCAGGTGGGTGACAAAGTGTGGCTACATTTACAGAAGGAGTGCCTCACTGGACCCCACCGCAAACTTTGCCCGCTCCAATATGGGTCGTACACCATCACCAAGGCTGTAGTGGCCAATGCCTTCGAGCTCAGTATTCCACCATTCCTTGGTCTGCACCTAGTGTTCAATGTGGACCGCCTTCGGCCCTACTTCCCACCTTTACTGGACACCTCGGACATTGCAGAACAACTCACATCAACAGAGTTAAACTCACATTGCATGGAACAGGCCACCACGAATCATATCATGGACATGCAAATCAAGAACACTTGCTAGCAGAAGATCCACCTGTATCGAGTTTTCAAAGCTGGCCAACTCCCGCACCAAGGCAAATTGTTCACCAGGGACCAAGTTCAGCAGAAGTTTCCTCATCTCATGAAGGAACTCAACGTAATGGGGACCATTGCTTTCTAAAGGGGGAGGAATGATCCAGGTGGATATTGGTGGCCACCTGCCTATTCCACTTGGGGCCCCACCATTGTTACTTTCAGTTTTTTCAGTTTCCTTAATTATAGCACAATTTACTATTTTTAGCAGTTTTTCGGGTCCTAAACTTTTGAAGTCGTTTTGAGGCCCTAAACAACATTTTTTGGAAAAAACAAGAGTGACATTGAAGTTCTTCCGATGTTGCTCACATCAAAATTTGTAGTCAGATAGATCTTTCTAACAAGCTATTGTGCGCATCAAACAGAGATCATATGCCAAAGTTACGTCCTTGGGAAGATTGATGTACCAATTTACCCAAACGGGCCCCATAGTTTGACGCTTCATCTCCTAGGGTTAGGTTTTTGAATGTTTAGGGTTATCCACTGTTTCTCAATAATAAATAGGCCCTCGAGCCTCATTGTAACACAGTTC
Source organism: Pinus albicaulis (assembly GCA_034641835.2). NCBI lineage: Eukaryota > Viridiplantae > Streptophyta > Pinopsida > Pinales > Pinaceae > Pinus > Pinus albicaulis. The sequence goes on along the minus strand of MU968486.1, from coordinate 14,535 downwards.
AGAGACCTGTAGCCGCCACATCTTTTTTTAGAGATAAGCTACGAGCGCCGTAGCTAGTTTATTTCCATTAAGTCTGTAAGCATATTTCAGTTATTTGTTATTAAGTAAATGAAGTTTTATTTCTGCTACATCTCTGTTTTTATGTGTATTTCTGTATTTCATTGTGTTCCTGCATAAATCTGGATCAGTCCCTTGTTGAATTGAAGTTTCTCTAAGGAAAAGGTTGCTGGGTTTTTCCACGTGGGTTTTCCCAGGGTAAATGTTTGTTTTCTTGTGTGGCTGTCTCTTTATGATCTTACTGGATCATCTAAGCTCATTAAGGATTGCAAGGAAAATTTGGCTACCGAATTTGACATGAAGGATCTGGGGCAGATGCACTATTTTCTTGGTTTAGAGGTCTTTCAACAGAAGGGAGAAATCTTCTTTGGGCAAGGAAGATACACTACAAAGATCTTGAAGAGGTTTCTGATGGAAGACTGTAGATCCATGGCCATGCCGGTGATTACAAACTGGAAGAAGATAGACACAACAGAGGATGATGAAGCTAATCCCACCTTGTATAGGCAGCTCATCGGATCATTGATGTATTTGGTCAACACTAGACCAGACATGTATTATGCAGTGAATACCCTCAGTCAATTCATGGTGGAACCAAGGAGGGCTCACTAGGCAACAACCAAAGATGTTCTTAGATACTTGAAGGGGACAATACAGTATGGATTGAAGTACACCAAGGGCAAGGAGGTCCAGTTGAGTGGGTTTACAGATGCAGATTGGGCTGGAAACACAGTGGATTGGAAAAGCACCTGTGGTTACTGTTTCAGTCTCGGATCAAGAATGACTTCCTGGTGCAGTAGGAAACAGAAGTCCATCACACTGAGCTCAGCCGAGGAAGAATATATGGAAGCAAGCACAACTTTGTGCGAGGTCATATGGCTTCGTAAATTTCTCTTGAACTTACTCAAGAAGAGGATGGAAGCGACCAGAATTATGTGTGATAATCAGAGTTGCATCAAGCTCTCTGAGAATCCTGTGTTTCATGACTGGTCAAAACACATTGAAATTCAGTGCCACTTCATCAGGGACTATGTCCAACAGGGAGCTGTGCAGTTGAGGTACACTCCTACAGGAGAACAGGTGGCAGATATCCTCACCAAGGCTTTGAGTAAGATTAAGTTTATTTACTTCAGAGAAAATATGGGGATGGTCGAGAAACCGTTCCTATAAAGGAATGGGTGGTCTTCAGAAACAGAGGGAGTTGCAGTACAGATGAGGCAGTGGCAGAGTCAGTGTCACAGACAGCAGTACAGAGGGCAACAACGCAGAGTTGAGAGGCAGCAGCCAGGACATCAGCAGCGCAACAGATGTTTCAGAATCAGAGCAGTGCAATGAGTACCATTGCTTGAACACTTTCCTCGCTAAGAGGGAGTGTTCATTTTTGTAGCATTGTGAAGTATTCCAGGTCTCAAATTTTGGGGAGAGGCTTGGACAACAGTATTCCAGAGAACCCATAAATCATTTGTGGAAATCCACTCGGATTTTGTTTTATTAAAATAATTAATTATTTTAATGTGATTCCTAAGTCTAAACTTAGGGAAATAAAATAATTAAAGGGTATTAATAAAGCAGAGTGTGAATCTTCTAGAAAACTAAGATCAAGTCATCTTTTAATCTGAGCCATTAATTAAAGTTATAATCTGGGTCGTTGATTCATCAATGAGAAGACTATAAGAGGAGGCTTGAGGGTCATTTAGAAATCGAGTCGGGCACATTCTCAGTACTTGAAGGAAATCGATTATGAAGTAAGAGAAATCGATTTCAGTGAGTGAGTTTGTTGAGGTAGGGTTGCAGAAGCAGAAGGAGTAGGGAGAGAGAGCAACAGAGTCAGAGAGGAAGAAGGCAGAGGACGAGGAGGAGGCTGCGCTGAGTAGCAGCACTTGCCCTCCACGCAGTCTAGGCAGGGACTGCGTGTTGAGAATTTAGAGTGCTGGAGATTAATACAAATTATCTTCTTGATAATTACTTGTGAGCTTACTTGAGTTACATATGTCTTCTCTTCTTTTAGCTTAGTTAATCTTTCATCAAGTCAATTATAAAAATGCACAAGACAGAGAAGTTAGGCTCCTAGAGCCAGGGCAAAACCTCTCCCTCTTGGAGAGGAAAACCCGCAAAGAATTCTTCTTATAGATCTTCCAATGACAAGTACTATGAACAAGACTTAGACCCTTGACCTAGATATGCTTCCAAGACCTTGATCAAGCTTCTTCAACCTTAATTCTTTTCTTCACCAATTTGCTGAGTTCTGCATCAACATTATAGACCTTGGTCTAAACTTTGCATATGCTTGTAATTGAATTGCTTGAAATGTAGGAAGATAAATCATAGATTTACCTTCCTCACTATTACTGCCTCTTCACCTTATGATCATTGTCTCAACCTCTGCTAATTCTATCTTCAAATCAACAGGTCTTAACAATAATATATCCTTGCACTACTCTTCTTAAGTCTGCTCCTAAAACTCAGAGATATCTGCACAGTACCCTTCCTGCATTAATCCGAAATCATGTTGCATCTATCCGCAACAATTATGTACCTTGTTATCCTCAATCCTGTACTTGATTGTCTGCAAACTGTACTTGACTATCCGCAAACTGTACCTTGCTATTCTTCCTGTATTTCACCGTAATCTTCTTCCTGCACCTTTGATTTGGATCCGCACTTTTTACTGTCCTTTATCTGCACTAAATGCTATCCTTTATCCGCACTGTGATCTCAGAGATATCCGCATTCTTGCTTCATAATGACCGCATACCAAATGTATATATATAGGGCACATCTCTTTAAGCAAGCCGACCATACAATTGTGAGTTAGGCTGACTAGTTCATGGTGAATGAGGCCGACTAGATAAGGTTTATTCTAGCGTTGGAGAGGTATTTCTTCACTACGTTTAAGGCTTGTCTTTCATCGTTGCATTGAGGGTTGTTGTGAGCTTCTTTCACAAGGTCTTGGAGCATAAATAACTAGACTAGATCCTTCAAGTATGAGACACTTAATTCTATTTATTCCTAGAAGATAACAACCTAATAGACATCAAGAAGAAGTCTGTCTACATAATAAAATCTTGCTTATGAAACCCATGAAGCAAGTACACCAAAAATACTTTTTATTATCTTTGACTTCTTCTTTACATAAATACATAATTACATAGTCAACATGAAGACCGAACTAGTTACACTTTTCAACACTCCCTCTTAACTAGGGAGGTTTTGATACAGGTACATGGTTACTTTCAAACTGAAGAATCTCATAAGAAGAATCGGATTGGTATTCGCATCTGTATATCATCATATCAACCAGCATTGTCCTAGTGCATGGCCTTGACTAACAACCCAATCTCTCAATGAGACAATGGGCTACAATGCTAGCGAGACACATGACTTATAGACACCATCGTCATTGTCTCTCCAAGGTACATACTCCACCCGGGTGTTCCCAAAGTATGACTTTCTTGGAGAATTCTTCTCTTGGGTAGCTAGCCCTCAAAGAATATCGGTCCCCGACTACTCTTATCTTGAATGCCCTAACACATTCTCAAAAAGTATCGAATGCCAGATGATTACCCATTCCTCCATTCTATCTTCCTAAGTGAAGAGTCCCAGAATGATGTGTCTATCTCTCCCTCTCAACCAGGGAGGACCTATTCCACAAGGGAATGTACTCATTCCTCTACAAGGAATGTACCTAAGCTCATTCTTAGGAATTACCAAGTTTCTTCCAAGTAAGAAACTTATCACCAGACTCCCTCTTAACTAGGGACCTCTAACAATAATGGTGAGACACCTAACTGCTCATGAAGAGTCCCTGTCCTTGATGTCATGGTTTTCGATATTGAGTAATCTTCAACTTTTAGCTTCATAGGGCACAGATCATTCATCACCTTCATTCACAGGTCATGTCAGCTATCAGAAAGTGATTCATCAGACTTCCTTATCTGATCCACTTTTATGTCAGGCTGCTTTCCTTCGAATCATCTCCAAGGATCATACATCCTTTCTCATGATTAGCAGTCTTCAGTGATGATCTTTCACCATGACATCTTCCTGTAGGCATCGACATCCTTTATTCAGATTGACACATCTCCTACTGATATGTTTTTGTCAAGGGTCTTCTTCTTTACCAGACTTCTGTCAGAGTCTACATATCTTCCTATGAGATCTCTTAGTCACATCTTCTTGGCTTCTGGATGATAATTGCCTCTTGACATGGTTGCATTTTATGATCTCTTCCTTTCTGCACATTCTTCATTCTCAGGAACTTGCAAATTTTCAGTTTCTTGTTCATATACAACCACCTCATATTCCATGAGGACATATTATGTTGATTTCATCTGTTAGTTCACCGAGAGATCTTTCTTCATAGATCATACGTCTAAATATGGAAGTTTATTACCTGCAACCATATGACATGACTTCTCAACATCCAATATCAACATGTATGCCTGCATACCTCATACCTATTTCCCTGAGTCATCCTGTAGCAATTTCTCTAGAATGAAGAGCTTCATTCCTTTGGCCTGCTCCATCTATATGTCATCGCATCCAAAATTTTGTTTCCATGATGACCTCTTGATCACTGCTTTACTTTAGTAATGTTATCAGAAAGGTTTTCCAGAAGTTGTTTCACCGAGAGCTCCTTCCATGCTTCTATTGTGATGCTTATTAATGTACATTGCTTCCTATCATACTACTTTACAATCAATCAAAAATCGCTTAGAGAGAAAGATGATCTTAATCATAATAGAGATCTCTTGCTTCCTCTTTCTTAGATCTCTTAGCATCAGGTTCTTCTCTTTCATTAGTGACATGGGCTTTTTCCTTTTTCCTCGTGTCCTTTCCAGATTTAGGACAATCTCTTTTTATAATGTCCAAGTTCATTACATCCAAAGCATCACACGTTGTCCATATTCCTTCTTCCCTTGATAATTTCATTTTGTATAGTTCTTGTCTCAGAGAGATTGCTTCTCTTGCAGTACTCACAGAGAATAGTTCCACCAGTTTCTCATATATTTGTTTTGCAGACTTTAGTTTTGATACATAAGGAATGAGTGAGTCCTTAATGGATTTTATGAGAATCCTCTGGGCTCTAATTTCTCCCTTCATGTACTTGGCATGAGCTGGAGCATCTTCTTTTGGAGGTTGAACAGTAGATCCTTCGATATAGTCCATTACTCCATCTTCAATTAAATTCAAGTCTCTCCTCTTCTTCCATGCACTAAAGTTTGATGACCCAACCAACTTGTTGCTTTCTTTACAATAAGGCATCTTGACAGATAGGGTAATGGATAGTTACTTGAGTAGAGTGGCTTGCAGCTTCCTTGATGATGTTTGAAGATGAAGTCAAGGGTTTCCTTTAAGATAGGAGCTTCTTCAATGCAGGTGTGCTTGAAAACTTCATTATAAAGAATATCTTTAGAAGTTGAGGTTCTCTTCAAAAAATGTCTTGAGTGAAAATCAACCCAAACTTTGATCTCTGCTTTGTTGAGTGTCTTTGTTGACAAGCAACCCTTGTGTTCGACACCTTAGCTCTGACTCCAAGTTGAGAATTTAGAGGGTTGGAGATTAATACAAATTCTCTTCTTGATAATTACTTGTGAGCTTACTTGAGTTACATATGTGAGCTTAGTTAATCTTTCATCAAGTCAATTATCAAAATGCACAAGACAGAGAAGTTAGGCTCCTAGAGCTAGGGCAAACCTCTCTCTCTTGGAGAGGAAAACCCGCAAAGAATTCTTCATATAGATCTTCAATTGACAAGTATCATGACCAAGACTTAGACCCTTGACCTAGATATGCTTCCAAGACCTTGATCTAGCTTCTTCAACCTTAATTCTTTTCTTCACCAATTTGCTTAGTTCTGCATCAACACTATATAGACCTTGGTCTAAACTTTGCATATGCTTGTAATTGAATTGCTTGAACTGTAAGAAGGTAATACTACCTCTCCACCTTATGATCATTGTTTCAACCTTTGCTAATTCTATCTTCAAATCAACAACCCTTAACAATAATATATCAACAAATTATCCTTGCACTACTCTTCTTAAGTCTTCTCCTTAAAACTTAGAGATATCTGCACTGTACCTTACCTACATTAATCCGAAATCATGTTGCATCTATCCACAACAATTCTGTACCTTGTTATCCTCAATCCTGTACTTGACTGTCTGCAAACTGTACTTGACTATCCACAAACTGTACCTTGCTATTCTTCCTGTATTTCACCGTAATCTTCTTCCTACACCTTTGATTTGGATCCACACTTTTTACTGTCCTTTATCCGCACTAAATGCTATCCTTTATCCACACTGTGATCTTAGAGATGTCCGCATTCTTGCTTCCATAATGAATGCATACCAAATGTATATATATAGGGCACATCTCTTTAAGCAATCCGACCATATAGCTGTGAGTTAGGTCGACAGTTCATGGTGAATGAGGCCGACTAGATAAGGTTTATTCTAGCGTTGGAGAGGTATTTCTTCACTGCATTTAAGGCTTGTCTTTCATCGTTGCATTGAGGGATGTTGTGAGCTTCTTCTACAAGGTCTTGGAGCATAAATACCTAGACTAGATCCTTCATGTATGAGACACTTAATTCTATTTATTCCTAGAAGATAACAACCTAATAGACATCAAGAAGAAGTCTATCTACATAATAAAATCTTGCTCATGAAACCCATGAAGCAAGTACACCAAAAATACATTTTATTATCTTTGTCTTCTTTACATAAATACATAATTACATAGTCAACATGAAGACCGACCTAGTTACACTTTTCAACACCTTCGGTGGTGAGGCAGATATTATCCCATGTGTCATGAATTCTTCCGGAGTGTCTAAAAAATTCACATCAGGTGTATGCTACTTGATGTTGATCATCAAGATTTTTGTAAACATTCTTTTCAGTGCTGAAGATAAATACAAACCCTCATCTACTGCACTGGTTTTCCCACATTGGGTTTTTCAGGGTACAATTGCCCAAAAATAACTGTGTTCATATGGTTGTTTCTATTGTGCTATATGTGCTATTTCCATTCTTTTGCTTTTGATTAGAGTAAAGTACTGCAACCGTGTTTATTTCAAAATTTACTGAAGCATCTGTAAATAACTTATCTAATAAGTAGGAGAAATAATTCAATCATTGCAGTAATAATTTTCAGATTGAAAATTTCACAATACTTGCCTTTTATGTTTAAATATAGTAGTAAGTATTCATAAAACTCTTAAATAATAATATATTTTTAATTAATTTCATAACATAACTTGAGAGAAAAACAAATTAATGATTTAGTTTGTTTTATTTTTAATTAAATTTACTATATATTTCATCAAATTTATAATATTATATATTTTAATATAAGTAAAAACATCTATAAGAATTAGATAATTAATTTTTACAATAAAAATATTTCAAAAATACTCATAATAAACACAAATTTGTAATGTTAACTATTAGAGAAAAAAAATGTTTGCAATTGCATTAAATGACGAAAGGTAATGTATACTTGCTTAATGAATACAATACTCCTTTAATAAGGCCTAGCCTATTGACCTACTATTAGGACATGAGACCTTCCTCTTTCCTTGAGCAGCATGAAGTTACGTTAACCCTAAAGTTTGACCTCCTCAAATTTAAAACACAATAGTATTATGAAATTTAGAAATTAAACATCCTAACTGAAATGCTACACAACAATCTCAAACACAAAATTCAAGATTATTAAAAATATAGTTGTGAAAATTAGTTAGTGAAAAGTAGAAGATAGGCAAAATTTGAATAGGTCACATCATGACCATTATCCATTGCCATCGTGGCTTGTATATGTAACCTACAACCACCGTTACGAATGATAAAATAACCATATCAATACGCGCGACCATAAATGATTAATAAACCCATAATCACAACACCCAAAGTCACCACAAAAAATTCCAAACCATCGAGCACAAAATAAATTTGAAATGCATATAGATTGAGAAGACAATGCCAAACTCAACATACTTAGGCTTACTCATTTGTGCCTTTATTGAACATGTGTACATTAATCTCTTTTTCAAAAATAATGCCATATTTTCTTCTTCTCCTTTACATTAATAGAAAAATATCATATTAGTGAGAACTGGAATGCTTGACTGTTCTCCTCTCTTTGTTAATTTCTTGTAATTCTTATGCGATTGAACAATTTGTAGTTCACCAACAAATTTTATGGTTCTTATGTGTTAAATTTGGACAACTAGGTCCAAACTCCATGTTGTGATGCTCAGATTAAGTGGCTAATATTTTTGTTGGATTCCTCTTTCGGAGAGGTGTAAAATCCATATAAAATATATCTTAATTCGATGAGCAGAACATTTATTTTGAATTTATTATTTATAATAAATTATATGTGCAGGTCGGCCTTAAGGTTTCACACCCCCAGCAGATGTGTCACACACCCCAATGATGGATATAAATACAAGCAAAGTTGGAGAGCATTTAACAACAACTCAACACACATCTTCTTCTCTCATCTGATTTAGTACGAGCTCCTTGGAGGACATTTCTAGCCCACACGTGTGAAGAAGAAGGACGAATTTCTGTACGGCCAAGAGGAAGGACGAATTTGTGCAGCTAGGGTTTTGCAGAAAGTTTGACCAGCGTTGACTTTTGTCAACGCATGGTCCGAAAGGGTTGAAACTTATTGGAGAGTTCGATTTTGAGAGGCCGTACACATTGGCACAGAAATCGAGGTCAAAGGGTTGACCAAACTGTTGCTGCGTTGACTTTTAGCTTGCTGCCTTGCGTTGACTTTTCTGGACAGCGTTGACTTTTTTGGAGTTGACTTGGGTTGACTCGGTTGCTGATTGGAGGACTGTTGTGACACATTCTGGGTTGGCTGACCAAGGAGACTTTGCTGGTTGAAGCATCCTGTTGACCGTCGTAACGCACCATCACATTTTTTTCTGTTTCTGGTTTGTCTTCTATAAGATCCACTTATATGTTCTATCAGCATTTTACTTAACTATTTGTGTGATTGCTGTAAGAAAAGTAAAGTTGCTTCAAGCATAGAACATCTACAAAAATTTACATGGTATCAGAGCTGAGGTGAAGACAAGCCCTATCTTTAGCAATCACCATCTGAGAAAATGGGTTCCACAAGTTTTGAATTCAAGGAGAATGACAAGCTGACTGGAAGGGATGACTTCCATGCCTGGAAGATGATATTAGATCTCAAATTGGAAGACCATGATCTCTTGGATCATGTACTGGTAAGATTCAAGAACCTCCATCCAATGCTACCGCTGCTGCTAAAAACAAGTATAAGAAGGGGGAGATCAAAGCAAAGCTGATGATCAGGGAATCCATACATAAAAGTCTGGTTGCCTATATATCTGAGCTAGGCACATCCAAGGAGATATATGATAAATTGATCCTTATGTTTAAGGTAAACAATGTAAACCAAGTGCTATTCCTCAAGAATAAATTGAAGAATATGAAGAAGGGCCGGGATGAGTCTGTTCAAGCTTACTTTCTGAAATTGACCGAAACAAGGAACAATCTGCTGGCTATTGGGGAGACAATAGTCGATCGTGAGATGGTTCTCACCGCACTTGGAGGACTCCCATATGAATGGCAAGTATTCACTACTACCATTCTCAATAATAATACCATTCCTAACTTTGACGAGCTTCTGTCTAGATGTATGCAAGAAGAAACAAGAATGAAGGAATTCGATAATGACAGAAATGCTGCTTATGGTGCTCATTCTCGAAAGAAGAACTCTGGTGGTCCTAAGGACAAAGGAAGAACAAGGACTCAAGAAAGGAAGGGTAAGTGTTTCACTTTCCATAGGCCTGGTCACTATGCTAGAGAATGTCCCTTCAAGAAGGATTCTCCCGATAGTGATGATAACAACAACAACCGGAGGAATGGGAATCGAAGAAACGACAGATCTAAAGGAAAGAGGAAGGCTCCCTCTGGTGGAAACAATCAACCTTCGAAAAGGTCTAGAAACTCCAGGTATGAGGAGTCTAATGCCGTTGATAAAAGAAATGAGTATATTCTTGTATCTGCTCTCTCTGCTACATCTCCGCCCGACACTATGGATGTCTGGCTGATAGATAGTGGTGCCTCAAGACACATCATTGGTTTCAAGGAAGCACTCTCTGACATGGTTGAGAGGGATACCAATCTAGAAATTATCCTTGGAGATAATGCCACGTATCCCGTGAAAGGGACAGGGACTGTGACCCTCCACTTGTCTCAAGGACAAGTCCTACATTTGCAAGATGTACTCTATGTACCAAAATTGAAGAAGAACCTTGTGTCTGTATCAGCCATGGAAGACAAAGGATTCAATGTAACATTCTCTGACGGAAAGGTGCTCATGTTGAAGAAGAGCTTCAAGGAAGCTATCTCGATTGGCTTTAGAGTTGGCACACTCTACCAGGTTGGAGGAAGTCCGCTGGGAGCAATGACATGTGATACTATCCGACAAACCGAACTATGGCACCGAAGGTTTGGACACCTTCATTACAAGGCCCTTCCCGAAGCAAGGAAGGTGGTGACAGGGATGCCTGACTTTGGAAATAATCATGAAGGTGTATGTAAGGGTTGTGCCGAAGGAAAGCATACAAGGGGACCTTTTCCCTCAAGTGTCACAAAGACATCTGATATTTTGCAACTAGTCCATTCTGATCTATTTGGTATGTTGCCCGTGACATCCCTGGGAGGATGTTCTTACTACATGACATTCACTGATGACTTCTCTCGCAAAACCTGGATATACTTCTTGAAGAAGAAGGATGAGGCTTTCATGTGGTTCCGTACCTTCAAAACCTTGGTGGAAAATATGACCGGAAAGAAGATCAAGATTTTGAGGACCGACAATGGCACTAAATATGAGTCAAATGAGTTCAAAGACTTTTGCAGAGAAGCTGGCATTAAGAGGGAGACTACCACTGCATATACTCCTGAGCAGAATGGTGTTGCCGAACACAAGAATAGGACTATTGTGGAAGCTGCCCGTGCCATGCTATGTGACCAGGGTCTACCGAAGTTTCTGTGGGGAGAAGCTGCAAATACTGCTGTGTATATTCAAAACCGATGCCCTCATTCCGCTCTAGACTCCAAAACTCCCGAAGAGGTTTTCTCTGGTAAGAAACCTGATGTCTCACATTTTAGAATTTTTGGATGTCCTGTCTATTTTCATGTGCCGAAAGAAAAGAGAAGTAAGCCGGATGCTACTGGGAAGAAAGGAATGTTTGTGGGCTACAGTGAGACTTCTAAGGCATATAGAGTCTATGTACCTGGTCAAAGGGAAGTAGAGATAAGCCATGATGTCACTTTTGACGAAGATGCTTCCCTGAAGAAAGTAGTAGATCTTCCAAGATTTGAAGAAAATCATGAAGAAAGGCCTGGAAATCAAGAAGAACCGCAGGATGAGACAATGCCTGATATTGAAGGACCAATGGACCCTATTGATCCATCTCTTTCACTGGGAAAGAGACCATCATGGCTCAAAGATACCCTCGAAGATGCTGAGGGACATGCTGCCCCAAGGGGGACATTCCGAGAAAGCAAGAAGCCGTGTAGATACCAAGGGTATCTAGCTGCCATGAGTACTATTGTACAATCTGAACCTAGATCTTTTGAGGAAGCCGTAAAGCATCAAGTCTGGAAGGATGCTATGCACGAAGAATATGAGTCCATAATGAAGAATGATGTCTGGGATGTGGTCCCGAGACCGAAGGACAAATCAGTTGTCACCGCAAAATGGCTCTACAAGATCAAACATGGATCTGATGGGAGTGCTGAAAAGTTCAAGGCAAGGTTTGTTGCCCGTGGCTTCTCTCAAAAGGAAGGAATTGACTATGATGACATATTTGCACCTGTGGCACGATATACCACTATTCGATCAATCATAGCCCTTGCTGCTACGCAAGGATGGAGTCTTCATCAGATGGATGTCAAGACCGCTTTTCTGCATGGTGCAATAAAGGAAGAGGTGTATGTAGAACAACCTCTGGGATTTGAAGTTCAAGATCGAGACACTTATGTCTGCAGGTTGAAGAAAGCCCTCTATGGGCTAAAGCAAGCACCCAGAGCTTGGTACGAGAGGATGGATAGTTACTTGATGAAGCTGGGCTTCACTCGAAGTAATGCTGATCCGAACCTTTACTTCAAGGTTGTGCAGGGGAAGCCTCTCATTCTAGTGCTATATGTGGATGACCTCTTCCTGACAGGTGCTAACCCTCTCATTCATCAATGTAAGAGGGAGCTCACTGCTGAGTTCGAGATGAAGGACCTAGGACTGATGCACTACTTCCTAGGCCTGGAGGTCTGGCAGAGACCTGGAGAGATTTTCCTTTCTCAAGGAAAATACATTGTGAAACTTCTAGAGAGATTTGGTATGGTGGATTGCAAGTCCGTGTCAACACCAATGGAACTCAACTTCAAGAAGTTGAGTGGCAGCGCTGCTGGGCCTATCTTGGCCAATCCTATTGAGTATCGTCAACTCATAGGAGCTTTGATGTTCTTAGTGAACACCCGACCAGATATATGTTTTGCAGTGAACACTTTGAGTCAACAGATGGTTGAGCCTCATCATTTTCACTGGGTTGGTGCCAAGAATCCTCTGAAATATCTTCGGGGCACTATAAACCATGGGCTGAGATACACTGCCGGGAGTGTGACACTCCGTGGATATACCGATGCCGATTGGGCTGGCAGTGTGGTGGATCGTAAGAGCACATCGGGATGCTGCTTCAATCTTGGTTCTGCTTCGATCTCATGGATGAGCAGGAAGCAGAAGTCGGTGGCTTTGAGCACCGCCGAGGCCGAATACATTGCAGCAAGTATGGCCTGTTGTGAAGCAGTTTGGTTGCGAAAGCTCTTTAGTGAATTGTTTGGACATGTGCTAGATACCACCGGGGTGGACTAGGGTTCATAACTGCAGAGTGGCATTCCTATGATCGAGAATCCTGTTCCACGACCGATCCAAGCATATTGATATCAGGTACCACTTTATCCGGGATATGGTACAGCGAGGCGCCGTAAGGCTCGATCATATAGGAACTGATGAGCAAGTCGCGGATATTCTCACTAAGCCCCCGGGGAAGGTCAAGTTCCTAACTTTCCGTGAGAGTCTTGGTGTCGTGGAAAGACCCTATGATGTGGGTCCTGTTGGATGATGAGCTCTGGGAGCTCTGTGGGGCTTTGGGGATAGCTTCTCGGAGCTATAAGCACTCATAATGCTTCTGACCCACCCTTGTGATTATTGAGCTGGTTCGTCTCATTTGTCTGCCCGTATGCATCCTACCCATTGAGTTCAGGTCTCATGGGAAGTACCTCTCATTTGGCCAATGAGGTGGGAAAAGCTAGAGACTAATAGCAAAGACTGATGGATGCATCAGAGATTGCCGTACTCTCTATCTAGGATGGCATGATCCAACCACTTGATCTGGGATCAAGTCTTGTGAGATCTTGGACCTCCGCCTAACTTCGGGTCAGATGAACCAACTTCGGGTTGGTTGGAGGCTCTTTGTGAGTCTGATAGAGGTTTCGAACCTCTGGGCTGATTATGTCAGTCGGGGGATGATGTCTTTGTGACTGACCCACTTCTGTTCTGAAATAAAGAGGCCAGCAAAGCAAGTTACGGCGGGATGACGCACGATGTTTGATTGCATAGATGGATGGAGTTCTCCCTAGTTGAGAGGGAGTGTTAAATTTGGACAACTAGGTCCAAACTCCATGTTGTGATGCTCAGATTAAGTGGCTAATATTTTTGTTGGATTCCTCTTTCGTAGAGGTGTAAAATCCATATAAAATATATCTTAATCCGATGAGCAGAACATTTATTTTGAATTTATTATTTGTAATAAATTATATGTGTAGGTCGGCCTTAAGGTTTCACACCCCCAGCAGATGTGTCACACACCCCAATGATGGATATAAATACAGGCAAAGTTGGAGAGCATTTCACAACAACTCAACACACATCTTATTCTCTCATCTGATTTAGTACGAGCTCCTTGGAGGATAAGTTTAGCCCACACGTGTGGAGAAGAAGGACGAAATCTGTATGGCTGAAGGGAAGGACGAATTTCTGCAGCTAGGGTTTTGCTGGAAGTTTGACCAGCGTTGACTTTGGTCAACGCATGGTCCGAAAGCGCTGAAACTTGTTGGAGAGTTCGATTTTGAGAGGCCGTACACATTGGCACAGAAATCGAGGTCAAAGGGTTGACCAAACTGTTGCTGCGTTGACTTTTAGCTTGATGCCCTGCGTTGACTTTTCTGGACAACGTTGACTTTTCTGGAATTGACTTTGGTTGACTCGGTAGCTGATTGGAGGATTGTTGTGACACATTCTGGGTTGGCTGATCAAGGAGACTTTGCTGGTTGAAGCATCCTGTTGACCGCCGTAACGCACCATCACATTTTTCTGTTTCTGGTTTGTCTTCTATAAGATCCACTTATATGTTCTATCAACATT
>JAXQQM020080481.1:0-27874 GCA_034641835.2 Pinus albicaulis | reverse complement strand
CGATCATTGTTGTGAAACTATCTCCAAAAATAGAATAACAGAGATATCAGCATGGCAAGGGAAATAAACCACTTAGATGGCTTCGATGGGGCAACTCCAATACATTATGAATAAAAATTCTTGGATGATACAAATTACAAAACAAAAAACAAAATAAAAGACCTGATAACAATCCTAGCCGACCTAACAATAATAATGTAAGGGCACAATAATAACAATATGGGGGTTACAGGGGTACAATAATAACAATAAGGGGGGCTACACTAACATAATAAGGGGCTACACTATTAATATAGGGACTTAACATGCCCCTCTCCTTCAAAAAAGTGGTGTCCTCAACGCTTGAGTAGCTCTGGGTGCTTCTGTATAAAATTCTCATCCTCCCATGTAGAATCTTCAGTGGGTAAGTTCTTCCACTTGATGAGATACTCTGAAATTGATCGATTCCGTAGTTGTCGAGTTCTTGTTTCCGTGACTGCTTGAGGTTCCAATATGATTTTTCCTTCCTCATCAAGTTCTGGCAATATTGTTTGAACTGGAAGATTTTCACCTATAACCTTCTTTAAGCACGAAACATGGAAAACTGGATGTACTCGTGAAGAAGCAGGAAGCTCCAATTTGTATGCCATAGTACCAATCTTTTGCAACACCTTGTAAGGACCATAGTACTTTGGCGATAATTTATTATCCTTCTTAGCTTGCTTGAGGGACATTTGTTTGTATGGTTGTAGCGGTAAAAATACCCAGTCTCCTACATCAAAACTTCTCTCGCTGCGATATTGATCTGCCTGTTGTTTCATTCGAGATTTTGTGCAAGTCGAGTTATCCTTTAAGAGGTAGGAGAACTTCTTTAATTAACATGATGTGATCGCCTTTGAACCAGCTAATTTTCTCTTAAATATGATGTGATGGACGGTGGATGATATCCATAAAGTGCCATAAATGGGGTCATTTTTGTTGGGTGTGGAGCCTGATTATCTTGTTTACTTTGTATCACAGAATTGGACCCCTGTTCCTTAAAAGGGGCGGCAACGCCGCCCAAAATTTAATCGCTGCCATGGGGGGTCCAGGGGGGGCGGCAACGCTTTTCGGAGCCCCCCCCTGGAGGGGGTTCGGGGGCAGCGCCCCCGAAGCTAAAAATAGATGTAAAATTTCCTTGTAAAAGTATAGTGATTTCTAGTCAATCTGGGCCATTCATTAGGCAAATGATCTGACGGTAGAAGTTATGTTTAGATTAGGGTTTTTTTCCCTAGAAGGCAACCCCTTGTATATATGAGGGTATTGTATTGTGGCTGTGTATTATGAGTGTATTCTCAGAGCGAGAAACAGAGAGGGAGACTGTGAGAGAGAACAGAGGATATTACAGCGGATCTACTGTAGGTTTTGTCTCTTCATTTTCCTAGATAATAGAAAGGAAGGACTAGCTGTTTGGGGTGGATGTAGCCCAAACTAGGTGAACCACGTATATTTGTGTCTCTTTGGTTTTATGTGTTTTGTGTGCTTGTATTTTCCGCATATTTTATGTGTTGCATTGCTCTGTAATATATAACTTTCTAACAACTGGTATCAGAGCCGAAGGTATATTTGGCTGATAGACTCGCAGAAAAGAAGGGTTCCTGGTTCGAGTGGGATCAATGGTGGAAGATGGTAAGTTTAGGGTCGAGAAATTTAACGGCCAAAAATTCCCATTGTGGAAGATGAAGATGGAATATTATCTGTATCAGAAAGACCAGTACCTACCATTGAGCTGAAAAAAGAAGAAGCCGGTGGCCATGACAGACATGGAATGGAACATTCTCTATAGAAAGGCACTCAGAATAGTACGGTTGTGCCTTGCGGCATTAGTCGCCTTCAATATTTTGAAGGAAACAACAATAGAGGGTTTGATGCAAACGTTGGCGAAACTATAAAACTATGACCTTAAACAAGCTATTTCTTGTGAAAACGATAATTTAATATGAAGATGTCGGAAGGTGGATCTGTTATCAGACCATTTAAATGATTTTAATACAGTTACCAGTTAGTTAAGTTCTGTAGGGGTAAAATTTGATGATGAAGTTAGAGCTCTGTTATTCTTGTGCTCATTTCCAGAGAGTTGGAATGGTTTAGTAATGGCCATTAGTAACTATGTCTCTGGATCTAGTACTTTAAAGTTTGATGATGTTTTCGGTGCTATCCTTAGCGAGGAAATGCGACGGAAAAGCTCCGGTGAGACATCGGGTAATGCTTTGAGTGTAGAGTCTAGGGGAAGAAGAATGGAAAGAGGAAAGAGCTCGGGATATCGCAGTAAATCAAGGAAAGGCAGATCCAAGTCCAGATCGGGGATAGTGTGCTAGAAATGCGGAAAGAAAGGACACCTAAAGAAAGACTGTAGATCTCGGAAGGGAAAAGAAGGAGACACACAACAAGAAAACAATCATGAAGCAAATGTGACAGGTGATGTGTTACAAGATTCTTTGATTCTTTCTTTCGAAAATGTTACTGATTCTTGGGTTGTAGATTCGGGGGCTTCATTCCATGCCACACCTGATAAGAAATATTTTTATGACTATGTTCAAGGAGGTTTTGGACAAGTTCGTTTGGGTGATGATAAACCTTGTAAAATTGTTGGAATGGGTAAAGTTCTTGTAAAACAACAAAATGGAAACCAATGGCTACTAAAGGAGGTAAGGCATGTTCCAGATCTGAAGAAAAATCTGATTTCAACAGGGCAATTAGGCGGTGAAGGTTGTGTGACAACTTTCACAGATAAAACTTGGAAGGTCACCAAAGGAGCATTGGTAATAGAAAAAGGTGAAAAGGTTGGTACATTGTATTTATGCAATGGTATTTCTAACTCTGTTAATGCTTTAACTTCCAAAGGAGCAGATGCAGCATTATGGCATCATAGGCTAGGACACATGAGTGAGAAGGGAATGAAGATTCTTCACTCAAGAAATTTGTTGCCAGGTTTGAAGAATGTTGATTTGGATTTCTGTGAGAATTGCATTTATGGAAAACAGAAGAGAGTCAGATTTCTCAGAGTTGGGAAAGAAAAGAAGAGCGAAAAATTGGGGCTTGTGCATACAGATGTATGGGGACCTGCTCAGGTATCATCTCTCGGTGGCTCTCGTTATTATGTTGCTTTTATTGATGATGCAACTAGAAAAACATGGATTTATTGTATTCAGAATAAATCTGATGTATTTGATACTTTCAAGAAATGGAAAGCTTTGGTTAAGATTGAGACAGGAAAGAAGTTGAAGTGTCTCAGATCAGACAATGGAGGTGAATATTGCAGCAAAGAGTTTGATAGGTACTGTTCAGAGCATGGAATTCGCAGAGAGAAGACAGTTCCAAGAACACCACAAGAAAATGGTGTGTCAAAAAGAATGAACAGAACAATCATGGAGCGTGCAAGGTGCATGAGATTGCATGCAGGATTGCCTTTACAATTTTGGGCAGATGCTGTAGATACTGCTGTTTATCTAATAAATAGAGGGCCTTCAAGTTCCTTGGATGGTGGTATTCCGGAGGAAGCATGGACAGGTAAAAAGGTAAACTACTCTTTTTTAAAGCCTTTTGGCTGTGAGACCTTTGTCCATATTAATAAAGAAAATAGAACAAAGCTTGAGGCAAAATCAAAGAAATGTACCTTTATTGGATATGGTGTTAATGATTTTGGATATCACTTATATGATTATGAAAATCACAAAATCATTAGGAGCAGAGATGTAATATTCAATGAAAAGGTCTTGTATAAGAATCAGTTGCAGGAAAAGAAACAGGAAAAAGAAAGCAAGGAATACACGATTCTTGATGAGATAACTGAAAAAGTAAAGGTGCCTGAAAATAATAATAATCAACAACCACAGCAGCAACAACCACCACAATAGCAACAGGCACCTCAAACACTTGAAAGTGGTGTTAGAAGATCTACCAGGATAAGTAGACCCCCTGAACGATACTCTCCTTCATTATATTATTTATTGCTGACTGATTCTGGTGAACCTGAATGTTATGAAGAAGCAATGCAGGTTGAAAGCAGGAAGAAGTGGGATCTAGCCATGGAAGAAGAGATGGACTCCTTAATGCATAACCAGACTTGGGACTTAGTCAGGTTGCCTGCAGGTAAAACTACATTGTAGAATAAATGGGTTTACAGGCTGAAGGAAGAAAATGGAGGAAAACAGAGGTACAAAGCTAGACTTGTGGTGAAGGGGTTTGCACAGAAGAAAGGTATTGATTTTGATGAAATATTTCTCCTGTTGTTAAAATGAATTCAATCAGAACTATTTTAAGTCTTGTGGCAATGGAAGATTTGTCTTGAACATTTGATGTAAAGACAACATTTCTCCATGGAGATGCGGAGAAGAGATCTATGTAGAACAACTTCGAAGGACTCAGGTCAAGAAAAATTAGTGTGGAGGGCTAAACAAGAGCTTGTATGGTTTAAAACAGGCTCCAAGGTAGTGGTATATAAAATTTGACAAGTTCATGTCTGAACAAGGTTATACTAGATGTCACTCTGATCATTGTGTTTATCTAAAAAGGAAAAATGATGGTAGCTATATTATATTGTTATTGTATGTAGATTACATGCTTGTTGCAGGATCTAACATGCAGGAAATAAATGTGCTCAAAAAAAAATTGGCAAATTCCTTTGCAATGAAGGATTTGGGAGCTGCAAAACAAATCCTTGGTATGAGGATAACTAGAGACAGGAAAAATCACAAATTAACACTGTCTCAGAATGAGTACATAGAAAAGGTGTTGAAAAGATTTAATATGTAGAATGCAAAACTAGTTAGTACACCTTTTTCTAGCCATTTCAAACTTAGTAAGGATATGTGCACAAAGACCCAAGAAGACATGGATTATATGTCTAAAGTTCCATATGCATCAGCAGTTGGAAGTTTAATGTATGCAATGGTCTGCACAAGGCCTGATATTGCACATGCAGTGGGAGTTGTAAGCAGGTATATGAACAATCCAGGAAAAGAACATTGGATGGCAGTAAAATGGATTCTCAGATATTTGAGAGGTACCACAAATCAAGCATAATGCTTTGGTGGTTCAAACATTGCTCTACAGGGATATGTTGATGCAGATATGGCAGGTGACAGAGATAACAGGAGGAGCACTACAGGATATGTATTTACTGTAGGTGGAACAACTGTCAGTTGGGTTTCAAAAATCAAAAGTGTTGTTGCACTTTCAACAACAGAAGCCGAGTATGTTGCTGCTACAGAGGCTAGTAAAGAAATGATTTGGTTACAAAGGTTTATGGATGAATTGGGTAAGAAGCATGATATGGGAACACTATACAGTGATAGCCAAAGTGCTATTCATCTTGCAAAGAACTCAGCATTTCATTCCAAGACTAAACACATACATCTCAAGTACCATTTCATACGGTCAGTATTGGAAGATGGAGAGTTGAAGCTGGAAAAGATACACACTAGCCAGAATACTGCAGATATGCTAACAAAAGTTGTAACCAGGGAGAAACTGAGAACATGCTCAGTTTCAATTGGTCTTCAAGGATGACGATGAAAATGAGGAATAGCCAGGTCCAAAGAGGAGTCATTGTCCAGAAAATGAAGCAGCGGTGGAGTTGCTACAATTAGTCTCCAAGTGGGAGATTGTTGGGTGTGGAGCCTGATTATCTTGTTTACTTTGTATCACGACATTTTGACCTATACCTTAAAAGTGGTCGCGCCTCCAGAGTGATTATTAACTTCCATGGGGGGGTCCATGGAAGTAGCGAGTGCTTTTCGGCCCCCTCGCGAGACTGAGCGGCGCCCCCCGCAACTAAAAACGGTCTTAAAATTGCCTTGTAAAAGTATAGTAATTTCTAGTCAATTTGGACCGTTCATAGGCGGATGATGCGGCGGTATAACTTATGTTTATTTTAGGGTTTTTTTCCTAGAAGGCAACCCCCTTGTATATATGAGGTTTGTATTTAACGGATGTGTATTATGTGTGTATTCTTGGAAAGGGAAACAAATAGGAGCGCGAGAGAGAACGGAGAGGATATTACGGTGGATGTACGTGAGCATTAGGGGAATTTTGAGGTCTAAAATGGGCCTCCTAAGGAAATTATAAAATAATAGTGGAAAAAATCAAATAAGATTTTATGACATCATCAAATTTTAGAGGGAAAAATGAAAAAACTACTTTTTCAATTCATATTTTCAACTTATCTCCCAAATTTTTTACTCAAATTTCGAGCGGGAGTACTCGTTAGATGTGGAATTTAATTCCCCATCCAAGGAGTACCCATTTTGCATACTTTTGATGGGTCCTACTACACAAAAAATGAGAAATACATAAAAAAACGTGATTACAATCACGTTTTTTATGTATTTCTCATTTTTCGTGTAGTAGAGTTCATCGAAAGTATGCAACATGGGTACTCCTTGGATGAGGAATTAAATTTCGCATCCAACGAGTACTCCCGCTCGAAATTTGAGTAAAAAGTTTGGGAGATAAGTTGAAAATACGAGTTGAAAAAGTAGTTTTATTATTTTATTATTTTTTAATATTTTTACCCTTTTATTTAAAAAATTGTAAATCATCCCCCATGGTTGACATCATCATCTTGAATCCTATTGGTTGTTATAAATTTTATTTTTGTTGTACATTTTTCTTAGGAGGCCCATTTTAGACCTCAAAATTCCCCTAATGTTTTGTCTCTTCATTTTTGCTGGATAATAGAAAGGAAGGACTGGTTGTTCGGGGTGGACGTAGCCCAAACTGGGTGAACCACGTATATCTGTGTCTCTCTGGTTTTATGTGTTTTGTGTGCTTGTATTTTCCGCATATTTTATGTGTTTCATTGCTCCATAATATTTAATTTTCTAACAATTTTGTTGCGATGAAGGAAGTGTTATACCACCATTCAGCAAGAGGTAACCACTTTACCCATTGTGTTTGTTTATCAGATACAAAACAACGAAGATATCCTTCCGAACATTTATTTACTATCTCAGTTTGACCATCAGATTGAGGATGATAAGATGAGCTATGAGCTAATTGAGTACCCAAACAAGAAAATAACTCCGTCCAAAAATTTCCAGTAAAAATGGGATCTCTGTCGCTCACAATAACTCTTGGGTTTCCATGTAGCTTTTGAATTCTGTCCATAAATGTAGTAGCAACTGTACTTGCTTTAAATGGATGAGATAATGCACAAAAGTGTGCATACTTGGTAAATCTATCAACTACCACCATGATGACACTCTTTCCTTCAGACTTAGGTAAACCTGTGATAAAATCCATTGAAATCTCCTCCCAACGTTGACTTGGAATGGATAAAGGTTGTAGAAGTCCCGGGGTCTTAATTGTCTCTACTTTATTCTGCTGGCAAACCAAACATTCCGCCACAAACTTTTGAATATCAGATTTAAGGCCATCCCAAAAAAATTCTTTCTTCACCCTGTGGTAAGTTTTTAAAAATCCTGAGTGTCCTCCTAAAGGAGAAGTGTGAAATTCCATAAGAATATTTTGTTTTAGTTGGGAATTCTTACAAAGATATAAGCGATCTTTGTACCATAAGGAATCATTTTTCCAACTAAATGTATGAGATGTACTAGGATCTTGCTGTAGCTTTTGAATGAGTGTCCATACATCTTTTTCCTTCTTCCATTCATCTCTTGCTTCGGTTATCCAATCTGGTTGGATAATAGAAATGGCACAAAGCAATGCTTCCCCCTCTTCATTCTTTCTTGAGAGTGCATCTGCAACAACATTAAGCTTTCCTTTTTTGTAGATTATTTCAAAGTCATAACCCAACATCTTTGTGACCCATTTTTGCTGCTCTTCTGAAGATAGTCTTTGTTCCAAAAAGTGTTTAAGACAATCATGATCAGTTTTTACCTTGAAGTGTCTTCCCATTAGGTAAGTTCGCCATTTCTTTAGTGCATGCAGTATTGCTAACATTTCCTTCTCATAAATAGGTTTCTGTAAATACTTTCCTTTGATTGGACGACTTTCAAAAGCAATGGGTCCTCCTTCTTGCATTAAAACAACACCAATTCCATTTCCTGAGGCATCACATTCCACAATAAAGGTTTTTGTGAAGTCTGGCATAGCTAAGACCGGTGCTAGGCACATTGACTCTTTAAGATGTTCAAAGGCCTTAGTTGCTTTAGGAGTCCATGAAAATGCATCTTTCTTCAATAATGTTGTTAGAGGTGCTGCTATTCTCCCATAATTCTTAACAAACTTGCGATAATAGTCTGTTAACCCGAGAAATCCTCGCAACTGCTTTATTGTCTTGGGGACTTTCCATTCCTTAATAGCTTTAATTTTGTTAGGGTCTACTTTCACACCCTCGTGAGATATAATATGACCCAGATATTCCACCTCTTGTACTCCAAAGAAACATTTGGATGTTTTGCATATAATTGTTTCTCCTGCAATAGTTTGAGCACCCTGTCAACATGTTCAACATGATCCTTCCAAGACCTGCTGTAGATTAGTATATCATCAAAAAATACAAGCACAAATTTTCTAAGGAAGGGTTTGAAAATGGAATTCATCAACCCTTGAAATGTAGAAGGTGCATTGGTAAGGCCAAAAGGCATGACCAAAAATTCATAATGACCCTCACGAGTTCGAAATGTTGTTTTTGGAATATCTTCAGTCTTCATTCTAATTTGATGATATCCTGAATGAAGATCCAACTTGGTAAAATAAATTGCTCCATGTAATTCATCCAATAATTCATCAATCACAGGAATGGAAAATTATCTTTAATGGTGAGCTTATTGAGCTCCCTATAATCCGGACACATTCGCCATGATCCATCCTTCTTGTGTACCAATACTACAGGAGCAGAGAAAGAACTTTGACTAGGATGAATTATACCCGCCTCTAACATTTCTGCAATCATACGTTCAATTTCGCTCTTTTGGAAGTAAGGATATCTATAAGGCCTGATGTTTGGAGGAACACTTCCCGGAATCAAATGAATAGCATGATCATGATCACGAATAGGTGGGAGTCCTTTGGGAGTTTCAAACACCTTGGAATGATTGTCCAATACTTGTTGGAGATCTGCAGGAATAGATGATTTTGATGTTGGAACTTCTAGTGAGCATAATTGTGCAATTACGCTTCGTTGTTCTTTCTTTAGAAGCTTTTTCATGACGTTAGAGCTTATTATCCTTCCTAGCTTCCCTGCAATACCTCGTAATTCAAATTCCTTTCCTTCTGAAAAAAATTTCAAGAAAAGTTCTTGAAAATTAAAAGCTACCGTCCCCAAAGATTGTAACCATTGTACTCCTAGTACAACATCAGCACCTCCCATAGGAATGGAAAGCATTGGACTAGTCAATACATATTCCCCATGGTTAGCTTGATATTATGGCATTTTCCAAAGCAATTTATAGTTCCTCCATTTGCAACCATCACTTGACATTCTGGTGCTGGGTATAGGAAACAATTTAATTCCTTGGCTACCTTACAATGAATAAAATTATGGGTGCTACCTGAATCAATCAACACTATTACCTTTTCTTCTTGATATTTCCTTCTATCTTGAGAGTTTGAGGAGTGGTAATTCCTACCAGTGCATTACACAATATGGTCGGATTCATTTCTTCCTCTTCTAGGGCTGGTTCCTGGTGTATATCCTCTTCTTGTTCATTTTCTTCTTCTTCTTCACAATCTATGTAAAATAATTTCTTCTCAGCACACTTATGACCATTAGTGTATTTGCTATCACAACTGTAGCAAAGCCCTTTTGCTCTTTTTTCTTCCAATTGTTGTGGTGTCAACCTTGTAGGTTGTGGAAATCTAGGAGTAGCAGCACTTCCCTCTTTATAGAAGTGAGTGGTAGGCTTCCTTGTCGCCATAATTTTACATTCAATTTTTCTTGCCAACCTGAATGCCTTCTCCAATGAATCAGGTTCCAAAACACGAACTTCATGTTGGATGTTATCCTTTAAAGTACCTATGAAGAGATCAATCCTATGTTCCTCTGGAATATCAGTTACCCTTATATTCAATTTTTGGAAGTCCTCAATGTGCTCCCCCACTAAACCCTTTTGTTTGAGATTTGTCAATTGGCTAAAGAAGGTGTTGCTCTTTGTATCCTCATAATGTGCTATCATTTCCTCCGTAAAAATTGACCAAGTGACAATTTTTTTACGGGAGCAAAGCCATCGATACCATACAAATGTATTTTGCTCTAAATGTAAAGTTGCAATGCATACCTTTTGTGTGTTTTGCACGTTATGGAGATCAAAATATTGCTCCATCTGTAGTATCCATGTTACAGGATCCTTTCCATCAAACTTCCTCATATCCATTTTTGGAATATGGTGGTTCTTCCCTCCAACATTAGATTTTATGAAATCACGATTAACATTTATTTTTTTCTCATCATGAGTTTCCTCTACTATCTTTTCACCATTAGGAAACATTTCTTGTATCAACTTTGTCAAACCTTCCATGTCTGCTTTTAGATCATTCTTCATGTTTTCCATTTTTCATCAATCTTAGCTTCCATGTCATCCATCTTAGATTCCATGTTAGCTTCTTTGTCTCTATCTTAGATTCCATGCCTTTATTTAAAACCATCATCTTATTTTCCTTTTATATTTAGAAACTTCCATGTCATTTTGTTATGTTTAGTGAAATTTGTTACTTGCTCTTGTAGTGCAGTATGTCATGTTGTCATTCTTCGTCTTCATGAGTTATAGTAGAGCCTTCTAAAGGCTTAATGGGTGTTGAATTCTTTTTAGGGGCCATTTTAGAATCCAATACTGATATCTATTCTACAATATGCCCTTGGAATCAATTCAACTTGATTCTTCAAACAAGACTTATGCAATTCGGGAAAAAAAAATACACACCTTTTACTTGCTTTTGAGGAGCTATATATTGAAATCGAATTATCTCTATAATTGCAGATCCTCAATATCCAAATGTGACAAGTAGTATATACAAAAACTGTAAAAATTTCAGTTGTGAGTTTGGGTCCTTGAGGAAAAATTATGTCAATCTACAATGACTAATTCTTGAACAAGTTAGTTGAAAGAGGTGTATGACTTTGTGTGTCATTATTTATCATGGCTCTGAAATTGATAGATAAACTCTGGGCATTGCTTACAACATACACTTTTGCTAGCATTAAATCCATTAATCCATTGCTCAAAGAGAGAGTTGAAGCTTTTCCCAATATCTTTGAGATAAAATTAATGAACTGAAAAAGACTGTTCCACTAATGTCCAGAATATGGCTGTGAACCAATGAAACTTTGAAGGTATTATCAAGTTTGAGCAAACCACTCTAAAAATTTTGTCCTTTTAATCTTAATGAAAAAACGACCATAACAAAAATTCATGATGACTGTTTGAATTAAATTCAAAAAAACACCATAAGTATATTTTATGAATATTATCATAAAAATATTGTGAACCAAGATCTGAAATTTTTTGATGATGTTCCTCAGGATTTTGGCTTCACATTCTAAAAATTTTGACAGGTTGCTTCGTGGAAAAAAATGTTATAGCGAAAATGCCACGATGACCTGTTTGGAGCAGCGAAACCCTAGAATCCCAAGCTCTGATACCAAATGTTGTGTAACCAACTCCAAAAAGAGAAGAAAAGAGATATCAACGCCTTAGAAATAAGCCACTTCGAGGGGGAAACCTCCAATACAATACATGAATGAACAATTCTTGGATGATACAATTCACAAAACCTCCTTTCTATATATAGGAGTCCATGGGGCCATAATGTAATCCTAGTGGGCCACAATGTAATCCTAGCCGACCTAACAATAATAATTTAAGGGCACAATAATAACAAAATGGGGGTTACAAGGGTACAATAATAACAATAAAGGTGTTACACTAACAACAATAAGGTACTATACTAGTAATATAGGGACCTAATAGTCATCGTGGAAGAAGAACATCCCTTTCCCCGTCGTTCGTGTAGAATAGCACTGAAACCACCTTTACCACTAGAAGTCATTTTTGGTCAGCGAAGGCAACATCGTTCTACCAAAACTAGTACTATCAGTAACTTTGGTGAGACATCATCCTCACAAATACCAGAGTCGTATCAAGTTTTGTATACAAATCCTAGTTCATTTACTATTGTCAAACGAAATCCTCATAGCTACGTGTGGTCACGATCCATCCAATCAGTGAGACCATAGTTCTTGCGACCGACGTTGTTCATTTTGGAAGTTGATTCGGGTCCCCATCGTTCTTTTATGAAAAATCTAGATCCTAGAAGTCAAAAAATTGGAAGTTGTTCTGTGTCGGTTGCTCTAGTTGATTGTGGCATTGAGTCTTCCCTTTCGCAAATTCAACCACCTAAAATATATTTTTTGCCTAATGGAGAAATCCTTCCACCTGGTTTAATTTTGATTGAGGAAGAACCTCAACAAGAAACACACCCTTCAAATTCAACTCATTTTGGGTCGGGGCTTTATCTTTATGAGTATATTCCTCGGTTGACTTACATTGCTTCTTGCAGTCTTGTTTAATTAAAGTTTCATGATCTCTGGCATACCTTTGGGTCGTATGACCATGGTTGAGTCAACATCTCCGGCTGTACCATCTGTTATAGTTGCTACAACATCTACTGTTGCTGCCCCGTCGATGTTTACCACATCACCAAAGTCACATCTTTATGGTGGTCCTTTCGTCCCACGGGGTTACCAATCATTATCTGGAACCTACTCTGGTGCATCCTCAAATCCATGGACTTCACCCATGTCATCTTCTGGTATTCTATCTAGTACATATCTAATGAGTACTGAACGACTTGATTCTTTATACACATCTTCAATGCAACATCAAGTTGGTCCATCTGGGTATATTCCATCCAGTACAATCTCGACTGGACTCCAACCATTTGGAGAACATTATATTCCATCTTATTATACTACTCATGCTGGGGGGGCAACCTATGGTCACCCATTTTGACAATACTCCGTTGTTTTATGGTCACCCAAATGTTGGAATGACTGTTCATCAGTGGCAGCCTATCTTGCCTGTTCAACCACAAACGGTTGTGCATTCATATCAAATGATTCAACCTATTGCACCTACATCTACTCCACTTGTTAATACTTCATTACCCCTATTACAGGTTTAGTTGGTTGTACCTCAACTATCTCAGGCGGGTCCTTCAACCCATTGCCCTCAAGTTTTGGGCCCTCGTACACCAACTCCTTCGGGCTGGTTTACAACAAACACCTATATCTGGAATCTTACAACCACAAGTTGGATTACCCTTTTATGGAATGTCACAGGATCCTACCGGTCATACCTAATAACAACCGGGTCCAATATATTCTGGTTTGGGCTATAATATTGGTGGGAAATCACCTTGGCAGCCACAGCCTCAAATGCCACAACAACAATATTATCCAGGTCTTGGTCAACAGATCCCTCAAGCGTTTGGTCATCAAAATAACCCCTATATAGGTTACCAACATCAAATTCCTTTTGTTGATGTAAAGGCATGTTCGATCACCAACCTCAAAATTATCTTGGTTATGCTCAACTTGACTTGAATCAACGATTCCTTTGTTTCAACTTTAGAATTACCTAATTCAAATGGCTTCACCAATGACCACATCATCTGTTCTCCTTGGTAATGACAGTACCATAAATTACCCTCTTAAATTCCTAAACAATGGAAACCTAGAGAAGACACATCACTTTTGTGTTATGACTTATCATTTTGGTGCTCATCCAACTCAGCAACGATAGTGACTCTATTCGACTACGTCTTTTTCAGCGTAAGCTCAGGTCCATGGTAAGTGTCGACGTGGTAGGTTAATTTTGTGAACATTTGACCATTCCTTTGCCTTAGCCACTACCTTTTTAACCCACTTCTAGTTACCCATATGATATGAAAATAGAACAAAACTCTTGACTAATTTTAAAAAGACTAATGCTACTCACATTTCTGATCATATTCATGAGTGGTATCACATTGGGAAAAATGCGAGAGCGGGGGGGTGAATCGATGTTAGATACGGCGAAAAAATTTTATCGGGGAATCTTATTATGCATTTAATTCTTTACTTATATTATTGCATCATTCATTCATCAAAAGTTTAGTAAGCATTAAGCATGTGCAGTAATAACAGAATAAGCCATCACACATAAGAAACACACATGAACACCGGTATTTAAGGTGGAAACCCAATTTGGGAGAAAACCACCGTTGCTGTCGTATTTGTCTTAAATATTTATTATAAAGAAAACTTCTTACAATTTTTGTGCTGGTGCAGACTTATACTGACACGCAGGAACCCACCCCGGCGCAACCTTCTCTCGTTCTCAGTCATACCGGAAGGAGCTTCAACCCCCCGATTTTAACACCCGGCTTGTGGGATTTTGGCGAGGAAAGCTTCCACTTTCATGTTGAAGACTTCAACCCTTAGATCCACCAAATTTCTTCAATTTCTTCATCAGACTTGCGTCAAGTCTTCATTATATCTTTGCAGATCTTCCTAGAGATTCATAATTTCTAGATCTAGATATCTTGAACCTTCATCAACTCCATAGGTGCATCATAGATTCAGCTTTTTCAGAAAACATAGTTCAATCATGCAGATATCTCTTAAAGAGATTTATTCATTAACAACCCCTCTGCATGCACGCTTTGTACTATAATCCTCTTCTCCTTATATAGTTTTTGCCTTTATTAAAACCATGAGTCAAAACCACCCAACCGCTGATGGTATTCCTGGACGGGATCAATTAGATAATCCAGCGGGGTCTACCCAAGCCCCAAACAATTTCTTATTGCTCTATTTTCTTGGTTTTTTGCAATAAGATAATTAATCTAAGGCTTTTTAATATCTCAATCTGAGATTGAGATATTAATCCAATTCCTCCTTTAGTTATGAACTCCCCAAGACATATATATAACGACCCCTGGTTTATGTGTTCGTGAGATCAATCGCATATATTAACCCACGTACATTTCATCACATGTTTCATATTTTGCCAACTTCACATATTCAACATCCTTTATTAACCCCGCAAACCTTAGATTAATTAATATAATTTAAACTGGGTCCACATATATAATCAATGACCCAATCACATACTCGCATCGTACCGTGGTTATCCATCGTTCACCTCCCTCATACAGCCACCGTCCGATGGCTCTCTTCCAGATCGACGGTGCACAACAATATCGCGCGGCATCCTTAGTCGGACTTTAACGCGCGATGGCGCGCAGTGGAGGCGGTTTTCAAAAGTCGACAAACCACCACTACGCATGGGTGTCTATGAATTAAACTCCCCCTCCTCGTTACGCTTTCTTTGCCAAAGGTGGTGCGATAAAACTCCCTTCAGCCTTAAACCGCTGTCTCTAAGGCTAATTTGCAAGGTTAACCCCTCTGTCTAAAGTTCCGTCAACATACTTTCGCTAGTGGTTTCTCCGCGTTATCGGTTCATGTAACCTGATGGAACATCGGCGCAGGTAAATTCTTGTAGATAATGCAATGAAGTTCCTACTGCGTGCATTCGATCCACCATTAGGAATATGAATAAACACCTTACTCCACTGTCTGATTGTACGTTGATTGTTGTCTACCGGTTGGGGATACCGATCGACCGTATTAACATTGGTACCTCTAACTGTATATAGAGCACCATCAAACCCAACACTGGGTTTCTTAACTATCATGGATTTCAATTATCCGTCGTCAGGATGCAGATATACATTCAGTCTTATATTCTCCTTGTATAGAACTACTGATAGATTTCTGAGTTCTTCATACAACCAATATCTGCATCCTTTGTCAGAGATTTTCCATCAAGGACAATCAATTCAATATAATAGGATACCAAAAACATATTGCCAACGGTATCGTCATCCAGAATGGTCAAAACATTTGTTACTAATCAACTCCTCCCTAAGTGGTTTATTAAGTCCTTGTTTCCATCTATCACCAAGGATGTAGCTAAAGGTGATGTCATCATTGAAGAGCAGGTCATTGTTCATGCCCAGTACATAGATTTTATTTATACTCAGTCTGGTACTCTCTACGAGAAAATTCCAAATGTATTGCGATCTAATTTTACTATTCCTCCTCCATCGAAGGACTCTCATACTGACGACAGTATGATAGGTTCTACAAGTACCCAAAAATCTACTACATCTGATCTTGAACCTTCTGAAATTCATGCAATGTCATCTGAAAAAGGTAAAAGTGACAAGCAACCCAAAAGAAAGAAAAAGGGGAAAGAGAAGAAAAATCAAAATTCAACCCTGTAGGAAAAATCATATGATCAACAATCTGGAAATAATCAGAGACCTCATTACCCTTGCTTGATATGTCATGAGGAGAAATTTTTTCAAGACTATCCTCAAAATTTCCTAAGACCTCAATTACATCTGTTGTGTTTAGAGATCCTTTTTTGAATCCAGACATAAACATGGTTTCTACAGATCTCGCTTCTAGTTCCCAAGTGTTTATGCTATCTGTCATAAAGCCAAAAATTGATGTTTTGGTCTCTACGCGAAATAAATATTACAATAGTCGGGCTACTGATAAACCTACTACCTTGACCACAAATCTGTCCACTGAATCAATTCCCCCAACTTCTATTCCAGAGTTAACAATAAATCCATCTAAGGGAGTCGTCCATAAATTGCCATTCAATCCTCGTGCACATGCAACTCAAAATTATAATATAGTTGAAGATTTGTCTCAGTCAACTTCATTTATGTCGATGCTTGAGGTACTTCAAAATTGTCACTCCCAAAAACAACCTTTGTTGTCGGTAATTGGTGGAATTGACCCTGCATATTCCAATCTTGTAGTCTTTAATCGGGCTATGTGCCACAATTACCAGAAAAATTAGCATTATCCATCCAAGTAAATGTTCTCAATCACCTCGTTCATTGTACTATTATTGATGAGGGAGAATCTACTTGCATTATGTCTCTAAACTGCTAGAAGTCACTTGGCTCGCCGTGCATATCTCAATCACCTACGACGTTGAAAGATTTTTACAATCGTACATATAAGCCTTGCGGTATCATCAATAAATTGCATGTCGAACTAGGGGGGGAAACTATAACTGTTGAAGTTGAGGTCGTTGACGAACCCCTTTATTACAACATTTTAATTGGAAGGCCATGGGTTTATGCTATTATTGTGCTCATATCTAATGACTTTAGAATGATTGCCTTCCCTCATAAAGGCATTATCACAGTCATCAATCAACTCTCCTTATTTTCCTCTATTTCCTAGGTATTTGGAAGCATTCTGTTAGTTCACACACCCCAACTAGCACTTTAAAACATTGGTGTAAGTCTCTTAAAGGATTCTTCCCTAAGGGGCACCTTTTCATTACCATATCCTACGATGTCGGCATAAATTTCAAGAATAGAGACATGTTGCATGATATATTCCACTTCGTATAACTTAATGAAGATTACCAATGATTATGAAGTTGCTATGTTGGATGAATTTATGTCACCAAGCCCAATTGAGTTGGCATAGAAATCAATCTACACGGCTTGGGTGGTGCATCCTAATTCATCATCGTTGATTGTTTGGGTTGATTTTTCATTGTATTTTGGTACTCCATCTTATCCCTTTTCATCCACTTTCTTGACTGATGAGAGCATTGTTGAAACCATGATGCCAGAAGGAGAACCATGGGAAGATCAGCATCATCATTCCCATCTTCAGGATTATGAATAAGATAATCTTATTGAACTATATCACCCTTCGATCAATACTTTCTTTTTGAATTCTTTTCCAATTAATGTCATCTAATCCGAGAGAAATTTATAAAATATTGAAGAAACCATTTCTATCGATATTTTGACCAAACTCAGAATTGTAGAAAACATTCATGTCGGCGTGTCTTGTTCCTCATCAGAACTCGAAACTTATCGCTCTCTTTTTCATTAATTCTGAGATATATTTTCTTAGTCTTATGAGGAAATGCCAGACACAGATACTAGTATCGTTGAACACACAATTAAAATGTACTCTGCTGTCAGACCGGTGCATCAACGCCTTCATCCTATTCATTGAAAGAATGCTGCTACCATTAAAGGAGAAGTTGAAAAACCTTTGCGTGTTGGTTTCTTTTACCTTGTTCCATTTACTGATTGGGTTTCCAACATTGTTCCTGCCATGAATAAATAAGGGAAAATCAGAGTGTGTGTTCTTTTATTGGGATGTCAATATTTATTGTCCAAAAGACAATATCCTACTCCCTTTATCGACCAAATTATTGAAGAATGTGTCAGGAGTGAAATATTTTCCTTCATGGATGGATTCTCCGGTTACAATCAAATCAATATCTGCCCAGAGGACCAATACACAAAATTCATCTGTCCCTAGGGCATATTTTCTTATCGTAAACTCCCATTTAGTTTAAAGAATGTTGGGGAAACATTTCATAGATAAATGGATTATGCTTTGAATGAAATCAATAATTGTTCAACCTTATCTAGATGATTTACTTGCGCATTCACGAACACGGACTGATCACCCAACGAATTCAGAGATATATTTTTACGCTGTAGACACTACAAAGTATGCCTCAATCCATACAAATGTGTTTTTTATGTTGGTTCTGGTCGTTTTCTTGGATTCGTTGTCTCAAAAGATGGAATTCGAATAAACCCACTGAAGGTCCAGGCCATTCTTGATTTTTCTAAGCCATCAAACTTACTTTAGTTACAGAAACTTCAAAGAAAGGCTAACTTCCTAAGGAGGTTCATACCAAACTATGCCAAAATGGCTAAAGGATTTACTCGTTTCTTGAAAAAGGGGATTCCCTTCCATTGGGATAAGGTTGCGCAAGCTTCTTTTGATGCTCTAAAAGATACCATGATCCAAGCATCATTAATGTATCCCCCAATTATCGGAGTGATTATTTCCTATATATCGTCGCGGTAGATACAACCATTGTTATGGTATTGGTCCAAGAAGAAAATGGGATATAACATATGATATATTATTTGAGTCGTAATATCAATGAGATGGAAGTTAAGTATTCATACGTTGAAAATCTTGTCTTCGCGGCCGTTCACGATTTCAAAATATTTCGCCATTATATCCTGCTTTGGAAGACCATTTTCATTTCGGATTGCAACCCCATGACATACATTCTATCACATCAATTGCTGGGGGGGGGAATATTAAAAATGGATCGTCATTTTGGTGGAATTTGATTTGGAATTCATCAAATCCAAGTCAAAGAAGTCTTTAGTTTTGGCTAAGCTTCTCTGCGACCTTCCCTTTGATAGTACTAATACTACATAAAAAACATACATTCTAGATGATTCTTTCTTTATAATCAGGTCATCTAGCCCTTATTATGGGGATTTTATCATTTACCTCCAAACCCAGACTTTTCGGCTCGATACCTCTCACTCACAACACCGATGTATTCGAAACCAAGCCAAATATTATCTGAATGTCGGTAATACACTTTATCTTCATGGTGTTGATACGATTTTAAGGAGGTGCCTCACTCATGAGGAGGTCGACAAAGTTCTAAATGATTGTCATGCTGGGGCTTGTGGTGGACATTTTTCTGGATATGCTACCGTGTAGAATATTCTCCGCGCTGGTTACTTTTGGCCTACCATATTTCTTGACTACATCCTAGCAGTCAGAATTTGTCATGCATGCCAGATATTTGATCATAAAATCCACATGTCACCAGCACCAATGCATCTTGTCATCGTTATGGGAAAATTTGCAAAATGGGGCATTAAATTCATGACCTGCAACCCTCGTTCATCCGAGGCACATGTCTATATTATTGTCACATTTGACTACTTTACCAAGTGGGTCAAAGCGATGCCTACATTCAATAACACAGGCGAAAAAATTGCATTGTTCTTTTTCAATCATGGCATCTCATAGTTTGGTGTACCACAAGATATAGTTAAAGATCATGGTAAGCATTTTTGCAATCTCGTGATGAATGAGTTGACTGCTAAATTAGGATTGTCACATGATAGTTATACTCCTATTTATCCACAATCCAATGGACAAGTTGAAGCCATTAACAATATCCTCAAGCGAATGCTTCAACGAATGATATTAGTTCATAAATGAAATTGGAATTTAATATTGCATTTGGATTTGTGGGCATATCGAACCTTGGTGAGAAATGCAACTAGATTTACCCCCTTTCAATTGGTGTATGGTCTGGAAGCTATCTTTCCAATCCAATTTAAAATTCCGTCATTAAAACTCATTGTTGACTTGCTACCTGACACGTCTAATGAAGAAGCACATCTTTTTAACCTCATCCATCTAGATGAAATGCGTTGTGAAGCTGCATTGGCCAACAAAGCACATAAGTGAGGAATCAAAGCACAATAAGAACAACATGTCAAGCCTCACATCTTATTAAAGGGATAATTGGTATTAATTTATGATCAGGAAGCTGATTTGATAGGAACAGGAAAATTTGAGGCACTATGGCATGGCCCCTACATTGTCAAAATATTTTTGGCTAAGGGCACCTATGAGTTAGTTGATTATGATAGAATTCCATTGGCACAGCCTTGAAATCAGTTGTATTTCAAACGTTACTATGCTTAATTGAGCATAGTAAACTTTTGTATTATATTGTATATATGCTTTTGATTTTCATTTACTATCTTATTTTGTTTTTCTAGAGTTTTCTTGAAGTTAGTAATCCACTTTACATTACATCATAGATGTCTGAATATTTAGAACCATTCGTTGGGTACGCTGATGGTTTTAGTCATACTACGCAGAACCTATCCTCTACAACATGGTCCATTTTCGCTCCACGTGGTGAGTTAGTGATTTTTCAAAGGATTTCTATCGGTTAATTTAAAAAAAATATCATTGAGTCTAGCATGTTTATCAAACTTCTCTCTAATGCCATTTCATTTGGTATTAACTGTATCATCGTTAGGTTAGACTCACAAATTGTCATAATACAACTTACTAGTGTTTATACTATCCGAAATCCAACACATCAGCATATGTTCCTAAGAGTTCGACTTTTGGAAAGACATTTTGATTTCATTCAATATCAGCACATTTCCATAAATTTGAACACATTAACTGATTCCTTAGCTAATTATGTTTTAAACAAACATTTGCGACACATGTAAAGACATATTTTCAATTCAAATCACATAATTGATAAGCATTGCGCAATAAACATAGGAAAACATTGAAAACAAATAGATATATAGTTATAGGTTTTTACAAAAATTTGTGCCTAGGACACATTGGTCATCTGACCTCAAAATGTATGCAAAAAATGTCAAAGTAAACTAGTGATGCCCGTGATAACAAGAAACTGCTCTATCTATCCTATGCAATAACCACATCCAACGGTTAGGAATGCCAATAGTGTAGCCTTGTAATCCCATAGGTAACTCTTCATTCTAGAAATCCGAAATTCCAAGAGTCAATCCCTCCATGTGTTGTTGATGCTCAGTAAAAGTC
Organism: Pinus albicaulis; assembly: GCA_034641835.2. Classification (NCBI taxonomy): domain Eukaryota; kingdom Viridiplantae; phylum Streptophyta; class Pinopsida; order Pinales; family Pinaceae; genus Pinus; species Pinus albicaulis. The sequence continues at coordinate 6,426 of JAXQQM020080481.1, read as the reverse complement.
TCTATCAAATCTAAATCTCGAAGGACTTCTCTCTCGACATCCCTCTCTATTGACTCACATGCTTCCTACTCTAACTGACCCACTGGTCGAACCTGACCCATGTTTGTGTACATCAAAAATTTATTTTAGTATTGGGAAACATAAAAATACAAAAACATGTAGAAACCTTAGAAAAATAAAAAATCATGGTCAAAACATTCTTACCAATTACATCCCATTGAGCGCCATATGGTAGAATCAAGTCTGGATCTACGTAGAAATTTGTGCCTGCATATGCATACTGATCTATGGAAACAATATGTCATATGAACCAGGTAAAGAATGCAGTAGATAATATGATGGTCAATTGAATAGCAAGTCTCGACATCAATTCAACCCATCTCTACATCCGAGAATCTCTAGGGCCAGATTTTCCTAGTGTAACATGTTGTGGCTGCATCAATAAAACCAGCTCTAGAATGAAGGAAATCGGGATTGAGCCATAGTTTAAATTATTCTTCCTACCACCCTTTGCTTTTCATATGAAAGAGTACTGCTTCAGCCCAGTTGAATACTATTGGGTCTAAACACTCAAGAGCACACTGCATGTATGACCAGTTTGAAACATGTAGTGTTGCGGAACCAACAAGATTAGCAATACTAAAAAGGATGGTTCTCAAAGGTAGATCACGTACATCACATATATTTATTTTACCATCTTTACTTGGTTCAGTACTTGGATGACAATGTTGGTGTATGTAATCCCTCATTGACACTCCTCTAAGAGAAAATCCTCCAAGGTAAATGGGAGAACCTCGGCTTGATAATCCAGTGAGAAAGTAAATGTCCTCAACCAATATTGGGAGAAAATTGTCCCAAATGTGAAAATATTGAAATATTGGATCCCATGAACGAAATAGGAACTCCAATAGTTCCATATGCTACCTCATCCCTGAAAATCTGAAGTATTTTAGCAACCCGCAATCTCTGAGGGATCTTATTGTACCCAGATCATTTAGGGAAATCATATCATGTTCCTAATGCTCTCTTTCTCACCACGTAATTGTCATTTTGATCTGATGAATACCTAAAATACAAACATAATCTTCATTAAGATCCATTTCATGCAAAAAACTTGGGAAATTTTGGGCACACATCGAGAAACAAAAATGAGAAATACACCCAACGCACCCAAGGTGAAGGGACAAAACATTGCAGTGCATCTGGCCTTCAATGTCAGTGCACTACAATGTACCTTTTGACATTCAAGGGTGCGTTGCGCTTAGAACGTAATATATTTACCCTAAGGGGATTAAAACCCTAAATATTTACCATGAAATGAAAAATAAATGATACTAAAAGAAAGAGAAGGTTCGTAGCTCCAACCTAGATCAAATGAAAAAAGAAATCGTCCATTGAAATTGTTGCAATCGACCACTAAAGCTTGAGGGAAAAACTGGTTTAAAGCTCTAATTTTCAAATGGTAACTATAGAATGGTAAAAATGAAATGGTAAAAACTCTTTTATTAGTCATTTTGATTATTTTAAATCATATCTATTGCTGTGACTATGGTTTTTATTTGTTTTTACTATGAAACAAGTATTTTTAATCCGTCTGATGGTTTTTTGAATAGGTTTTACAGCTGATATAATGAGTTTAGTGTGCACACTTATTCAAGAATGATTTGACCACAAAGCATGCATTTATCCTCTTTTTTTGATCTTTGATAAAAATGAAAAAGGAATTAAAGTGCACTTTTATATATTTTTCAAGATTTGATAAATGCGAAAAAAAGGAACCCCCTCGAGTCTTCTTTTAGCTCTTTTTAGACTCCGATAATGTGAAAACATTTCCAAGAACTTGACTTTTAAAGCTAGTAAAAGTAAAGGAAACGACATCTACTCAGTATAAGTTTAACCATTTTCCAGACTGATATAGATTATTTAAGAAAAAGGAAAACCTTAGTCGAGCATGGCTAAGAGGTTTTCTCAGGTATCATTATACACTTTTTCAGACCTAAGCGACGAATTTACAAAAAAAGACTCATGGAGTTTTCTTTTTGTCCTTTTTTTCAAACTCTCTAAACATGAAAAAGGATCGGGTTTTCACTGTCGTCAGACTCGTTAAAACATAAAATAGAGATGGACTTTTCGATCATGGAAAGATCAAGTTTCATTATCGATAGACTCGTTAAATCATTAAATAGCGATGGATTCACCCAAAGGGTCAAATTATAGATCAAGCATATGTTACCCTCCTAAAGCTTGTTAAAAAATAAAGAGGTAACTGGGGAAAATTTGGGAAAAATAACATAACACTTTATGGTAGCAGGTCACTCTTGAACATGACACTTTCACTCCATCACCGTGACTTTTGAGTTGGGTAATCTTCTTAATGGTTCATAATACATATGGTTCATCATATCATCACTTCGGTTTTGGGTCAATGCTCCCAACTCATGTCAGTGTTGCCAATATGTTCAAGAGAAGTCATTCAGTAATTCTTGATCTTCTTCAATATTCGTAAACCTTCATTTTCATGAAAGTCATCCCTGAACATAGCTATACCAAGTCACATTTTGTCTCCAAAATCATTACTCTCATTTCATGATAAATTTGCTTCATGTCCACATCAACTCATAATCTAGGAGGTTAACTTAGAAACATCTTCCAGTACCTTGGAGCTTGCTACATCATCGACAGGTTTCTTGCTTCCAGACCTTCGACCGAAATATTTTGTTTGTCGTTCGAAATCAAATCATCTATTGACACCTTGAAAATTGTACTGCAGTACCTTGAGAGCCATTAACATCAATGGTGGTTTCTCTCGCGTCTGTTAACAACTCACATCATTGGCTGGTAATCAGATGATGTCTTCCCACGTTCGACTTCAAATCATATATTCGCATGGTTAGACTTGTACTTGAACGATCCAGTGAAAGAGATGAGAATACCCTAGATCTAGTTTCATCCATCCAGGCTGCGATTTCAGGAAATTGTACACATCATTCCTATGATGGCTTTACATACACATTGTCATCCAAACATAGGCCAATATGTGTAGGCATGTCGATATCGGGAAACATTACGATGTAGATTAATTTCTGAATTATGTACATGTTATGACAGTTTATGTGTTGAGCAAGGGTATGCCTCCCTCATCAATTCATGTCCAAGGTGTAGGATATCATGATGTAATGTATTGCAAATTGATGTATGATTAGAATTGGATCAAGGACCTAAGGATTAGCTCAAAATTAAAAGTTACAGGATTGGATTGAAACTAATATGGTTGCATAGTTTTCATCTTCCTAATTCCGGTGCCACAAACGATTCGAAAAACGGACACCATATGAATAATTTATTACACTTTGAATGTCGAGTGGGTCCGGCGGAGCACGGAGGGGCGAGCCCTCCTCCCATGGAACCTCATCATATGACCAGTGTGGGAGCTTAATGTTAAGAGCGCTTAAGGAGCCTAATCTCGGGTTTAATATTTAATTAAGCTTTAGTTAAGTGGAGTTTAATATGGCAGAGATTCTGGAGGCGCTCCAAAATTTAGGTGGACTTCCACTTTTAATGGAGTTAACTGACAGTTGCCCCACATTTAGTGGAGGAAACTGGGGAAAATTTGTTTTGGTCATAAATCTCTCAATATTGAACAACATTGGATGAAATTTTAGTCACTTTTGGCTCTCTTTGACCTTTTTAAGACTTTGGGATAGGTTTCAGGTCGAATGGAGGTGATCTTCAATAGATATTTCTTCAGGATATATGAAGGAGCCATCAGGGCCACCATGAGACAAATTCAGTTTGAGGCCTTACCAGGGGAGTTAGAGTCCTTTTCTAGAGTTCCAATAGTCTAAATTGGATAATTCATATGTTCTGAATCTGATGAAATGGGTTGCAGAGCCTGTAGAGAACATTTGAAGGCCAAAAATCTTCAGTAAAGTTCTAGGGGCCATTATTGCCATCTTTTGCCAGCAGCAGTGCAGGGCTTAGAAAGAGATGTTTGAGACCATTTGCAGTGAACTGGTGGTCATTCTTGACCGAAAAAATCATTTTCAATCTATTTACAGAGTTTTCAGCAAGTTTTTTAGAGGTTGAAAACTCAGCAGAGAATTTTTCCTTGACCCTAGTGCAAGGGGGTACTGATAGGTGATTGAGGTGAAACTAGAGCAGCCGAAGGCTATTTTTGATGAAAAAAACTCTGTATTGACTATTTCAGTCATTTTGGAACCAATGGAAGTGGTTTCAGAACATTTGGAGAACTTCTAGAGCTTGAAAAGATTATGTGAAGTTATGGGCAGCCCTGGGCAAACCGTGGAGGATAGCCTATTTGGGGAATTCAGTGCTCAATTTGAGAAATTTATCAGTTGGTATTTGGTGTCTGATATGTGTTGGATATAGCAAGAGTGGTTTCAGTGACATAAACAAAATTATGAGGGAGTTTGTGCCATTTAGAATCTCAGAGTAGCTTAGTGCATCGACAAAAGGAATCGTGTCAACAAGAGCATAAAGTTATTTTGCAGAATTTGGACAGCCATTAAAGGGTTTTAAATGGTATTTTCAGTCCTTTGGATCATTTTTGTATTCATTGGAATTAAGTATTTACTTTGTAAAAAACTTACCATAATCCCAAAGAGCTGAGTCAAGATGACCAAGCTCAAAGGATACGTAGCCCACGAGATTTCGGGTGAGCTCCTAGATTAAAATTGTAGTTGTGTTTGGATGATTATTTGCTGTATTATGTTGCTGTAATATATGTTAAATTACAGAAAGAACAAATTAATTTAAGACACATAAACAGTAAAAATTCATACACCATTTTTAAGTAAATAATTTCGCAAAATTTTCAAGTAAAAGCTAGATCATTTTAATTTAAAGTGAGTGGTAGGTTATTGAAATCCATACAAGTTATCCAGACCATTTTAAGATCAGGTTGGTATCAGAGCATATTTTCTTGCTTGATAGAGCACCAGGTTACTTGATTGTATAGCTTGAAAGGTGTTTAAACAGTGTAAAAGATTGACTGTTTTACTGTTTGCAAACTGATTTTTGTTTGAGTTTGCTTGAGATTTGGGGATAGCTACTGATTAGCTAAGTCTTGGATAGAATGAAAAGGAAGAAAGGATAAGGCATCTTCCTTACCCCAAAGGACCTCAAAGTCACCCTTGGAACACAAACCCTCTTGACGATTGTTTGTTAAGAAGCTCTTGGAGTTTGTTTGTTGTTTGGCTGCTTGAACAAGAGTTGGTCTTTACAGCCATTTGGTTAAAAAATATTTTTCATTTGTTTTGAAAAGCTTTGAGAACTTTGTTCAAGTTCATTTTGTTCATTTACATCATAATGACAACTTCTACAAGTGAATTTTCCTCCTTCACAATATTCTTCGATGATGATATGAAGCGTGACTTTATTATATTGAAGGACATGGTGTAGATATTGTTTAAGGATAAACGAGAAAGCACTAAACTTCGTGAATAGTTGTTTGTTATGAAGGAAGAGAAGGAATAAATTTTCAAATATTGCATGATATGGAGAGGCAACTCCATCAAGCCCAAGAGGGTTTAACCAAGAAAATGCATGAGGAAGAGGTAATCCATTCTAATTTGTCTTCAGTTTCCTCATTAGAAAGATGTGTTGGTTCTTTCGAAAAACATACAAGGGGAATAGGGTCCAAATTAATGATTAAAATGGACTATGAAGGCAAGGGATTAGGCAAGCATGCACAAGGCATGGTTGAACCTGTTCTTGTTGAGGAACGACCCAAGAATCTTGGTCTTGGTTATGTGAAATTTAATGGCGAAGACTCCAAAGCCATGAAGGCATGTGAAGCTATTTCAAAGAGAACTTTTGTTCCAAGTTCTAAGATGCAAATATGTCAAATTTGTTTCAAAGATGATTGCCATTGCTTTAAGCCTTTGTTGCAACAAGAAGATGGTATACATGCAGCTTATGGCATGCATGCTAGTTCATACAGTTTTCAAGACAAAAACGATGATGTTAGTCTACAAATGAAAGCTGGAGCTTCTACTAGTTCATCTTCTCATGAAGGCAAAAAGGATGAACATGAAAAGCAGTACAAGAGGTATAAATCTTCTCAGGACCAATTTGATTGTGTTTCTGCAAAGCCTAATAATTTTGCATTTTAAGTTTGGAGAAAATCTTAAGTTCGAGTGTCCCACATTCATGAGAAATTTGGCTCTTATACTCTTGCTCCACCTGACTGTGTCTTGGAAATACCCTTGTTTATTGCAAAAACATCCTAATGTTGTCGACCTTGTCCCTTAACAGACCAAGGAAACATATGTGACTGAGAGGAATGGAAAGCACTACAAATTTGAAGAGAGTACAAAAGACTAAGATGGTTTAAAGGATAAGCTTGAATTAGAATGTAGCAGTGTTGAAACAACTAAAAGTTGTCCCAAACAAATAGTTGATAAT